>VNJU01002917.1:0-95000 GCA_008042675.1 Drosophila seguyi | reverse complement strand
AGCCTGCTCCATTGGACAGATGGATTGGATTGCCATTGGGGGATAGTACAGGATGCTGCAGGATGATGCTGGGATGTGCAACGGCAACGGCAACGGCGGGCGGCTTACAAATTGTGAAATGCGAGTGAGTAATTATGATTTACTAATTAGCAAACACACTCGGCGGAAGGACAGAGAGGAGCCGCAAAACTGACAAACTGCCAGGCAAACAAATTGGTTGTGCAAAACGCGAATGTGCATGTGTATGTGGATATAGATGGGGGATAGAGGAGGGGGGATGAGGCTGAGGATGCGGATGCGGAAAGCGAATTGGCGGCTAATGCGCTGGACAAACAAAACGAAACAGAGAGTAGGGCCACAGGCCTGAGACACACACACACGCACGCCGCCAAAGTCTATTAATTAGCTGCACCAAACACAGGTGCGGGGGGGAGGGGGAAGGAGGGTAGAAATGGATGCTGCAACCTCTATTCCCTGACAAAATCCCCCAACTTCCTCCCGAGCGCGTGTTACGCGTGTTACGCGGATTTGCTCATCAAATTCGCTAATTGTTTTTGCTGCTTTGGCCAGGCGGCACACGAATTTCCCGTCTAAAAAACAAAAAAAAAATACTGAGAGGGGTGCAGGTTATACACTTTGAGAAAAATTGTGGGGGTTGTTATCTAATAACTATATATTATATATTTATAAAACTATAAATAAGTAGTTATTTTTTAGAGGGGAAAATCAACTCGCAGTAAAAACAATTTGATTTAAAAATCTAAAAAAAGAACTAGAAAAGCAAATATAAAAAAAAAAATATTAATATTATGAATATTTTTATTGTTTAGCAATAAGTAATAAAATATCATTATTTTTCTTGTGAAAAAAAAACCTTCTGATCATTTTATTTATATGCCAATTTATTAAATTTAATTATGTTTTTTGGATGTGATTTTTGATAGAAAATATAAATACTTTAAAATAAGGTATTTAACCTTAAAAATATTTAAGAAACGCATCATAAATATAAAAAGCTACCTTAAATATTAAAGGGTTTCAGCAAAAATCCAAGACTAAATTTTTTACCAAAAACCATTGCTAATTTTTTTAGGACAGCTGTAAATCTTCGCAGACTTACTTAATACTTCTTTTATAAATTCTTAAAGAAATTAAATTCAAAACTATATATTTTCCATGGGTTTTCTCTGGTAGCTTGATTATACAAAAAATATTTTAGAGTCTTATAAATTTTAAAACGATTTAAAAAAATGTTTTTCAAAACTAAGCTGGTAACTGTAATACCATTTTTTTTTGGTATTCTAGGTATAACAGTTATACCAAAAATTTATTCATTATTTTTAGTATAACAGTTGTACAAAGAAAAGAGTTCGATATTCTTGGTATAACAGTTAGCAGCTTAGTGTTGAAAAATTAATTTCAATCCTTGATATATTTTATTGCCTACTTTTAAGCTCACTTCTAAACGGTTTAAAAAAGCCACTACAATTTTTAATTGGTTTTCCAATTAATTTCAATTTTTGTTTACCCTTTTCTGTAATGAATTATATTCGAATTTGTTTAATAATAAAATATATTCACATTTTTTTTTCGTGTGTACTCGCGCGAGTCCAAACAATTAGCGTAATTTCAGTTTTGTTCAAAATTTCATAAACGGCGCGCGGGTCCGGGGTCTTTGTCAGGTGACTTTGGTGGCTGTTCCCCTTCTACACCTGCTCTTTCCCCTCCTTCACCTCCCTTTATTCGGGCTGCCCAGTTTTGACCAGTTTTTGCCGCCTCTTTCCCCCTTTCGCCCCCACACTTTTTGGTGCATTGCGGGCAGTTAAGCCGCTTGCAGCGGCGTGTGCTGCATACTTTTGGGCGGTTGGGCGCGCTCGGACCCTTTTTGACAGCCGGACATAGCTCAAAACATCAAATTGCATTTGGCAACCCAACAGAGCCCGACCGAGGCCCTTCTTATTTCGCGTTTACTTTCCATCAGCATAATGCACACAAAAGAGCAGCGACGGACATCACTTCGAAATGCAATGAACAAATTAATAAAACAACA
Organism: Drosophila seguyi; assembly: GCA_008042675.1. Classification (NCBI taxonomy): domain Eukaryota; kingdom Metazoa; phylum Arthropoda; class Insecta; order Diptera; family Drosophilidae; genus Drosophila; species Drosophila seguyi. The sequence continues at coordinate 92,950 of VNJU01002917.1, read as the reverse complement.
ACGGCAACAATAATGGTGGTAATGGTAGGTAGGTAAGTAACGCCCCTTGTGTCACCAGTTTAATAGACCAAATTGGGGGTACAAAATAATACACACACACATCCTGCTGCGCCCAAAATGCTTTCAAATTTCGTTTTTGGCGCGCTTTCTATTTTTCTATTTTTTTTTCTGCTATGTGTTTTTGGAGCTTTGCCTTCTTTGGGTGGCACCCCTTGCTTTTTTTTCCTATTTTTTGAGAGGGGTTTTTGGCACACAAAAAGAATTTTTAACTAACACAAAATGGCTGTTGATTTGTGTGAGTTAAGGGAGAGATAGAGGGATGAGGGGGAGAATATATATATCTCTGGGGATCTGGTGAAGAGAGAGAGTATGTATATCCTGGCTGGGGGATTACTGCGTTATTCGTTTCATCGCACCCTTTTGCTGCTTTGTTTTTATCCCAAAAAAGAGTTCAATTGCAATCTTGTGTTGGCCAACGTTGGTGTTGTTGGTGTTGGTGTTGGTGTAAAATGTACACCACAGAGCACACAACAAAAAAGCACAGATTATTCCAAACTTAGAGGAGTACTTTCCTCATAGATCGGCATAGCATAAAGCTAGGAATATTATTCATTTACAAATATAGTTGATCAAGTTTCATTGGAGAATTGAAATAAACTCAAGTCAGTATTGGTGATTGGTGAAAGTTCTTGAAAAGCTGTCTAGAGTGTGCTAAAGTTGATTTTTTAGCAGTTTAAATAATGTTTAATAATAATAAAAAATATATTATTAATTAAGCTACACAGCCATAGCTTAATTTCAACAATTCACCAACAATAACAACAAAACACAAAAACTAAAGTTTTCCAAAGTTAATCAAAGGAAACCTGAGCCGAATTACAAAGATTTTTCTAAACCCAAGTAAATTTCCAGCTTTTTTTTCCAAGTGCATATGCATATATATATATACACATGTATGCATATCCTGAACATCCTGTTCTGTTCTGTTCTGTTGTTGCCTTTTGCTCTTTGCTTTACTCCTGCTGTTGTGTTGCGTTGTGTTGCTTTTTTTTCGGTGTGCGTTTGGTTTATTAATGTTGACCGTCAATTATGTTTTAATTGTCATAAAAGGTTTGTCCCTTTTGACTCGCTTCCCACCCAGCGAGCGAAGGATGAGCAGCGCCAGGATATCACTGGAAGGATACCTGTGAGTGTATATGTGTGTGTGCGAATGAGTGGAGTGTATGCAAACAATAAAATCCAACTGGGATAAGCTGCAGCTGAGCGCAGGACGAGAGAGAGGAAGGAAGGAAGAAGAGAGTGGCGGCGGCAGGAACAGAAGTTCCCTGTCAACATGGACAAAGCCGGGCTGGTTGTGCGTGTGTGTGTGTGTGTGTAAGCCAGTTGACAGGCAAGGCCAGGCGGGGGGAGGCGAGTGTGTGTCCTGTTGCTGCTGCTGCTGCTGCTTCGATTTGGTTTTCCGGTTGTCAGGCAATTTGCCAACTTACTGCAAAGATCAGCACAAAGTGTGGCCCACACAAAGTGAGGCAAAAGTGACACACAGCGCTTCGTTTTTCAACGTTTCATTAATTGAATTGAATTGAATTGTGCATCAGGAGACAGCGAGACAGCGAGAGCAGGTGACACAGTTCCACTGTGCAGCTTACAGTGGGGCGATTTCAATAACATTTCAAACAAGTTAAGCAGAAAAGATGAACCTTAAATAGGTTGAAAATAAATAAAGCAACTATGAAGTATAAATTCAGACTCTTAAATGAAAATTTAGTCAGGTTTCAATGGGTAATTAAGTTGTTATATTTGTGGTGTAGTTCTAGTATTGTTGAATTGTTGAATTCTTCAACAATATGTATAAATTAGATATTAAAGATATTCAGTTAAAATCCTCCTGAAACTCAAACAAAAATCTAAAGAAGAAAACATTGTCTTGTTGTTATTGGTAAATTATTGGTGAATTGGTGTACTATTCAACAATTCCCCATAAAACCCATCACAAATTTGTAGTCTTTCTATAATATATATCATTACGATTGTTAGGGAAAACACATTCTCCTAAAAATCCGGTCTGCATAAGAGTTGTTTTCAGAAAGATTCATATTATTGGTGAATTGGTGAACTAATCAACACTACCCCATAAATGATCTAAAATCTCAAATTTTTTTAATCTTTAATAAATCTAGGAAATAAACAAATCAAGACAGACATTTCCTCTAAATACCACACTGCATTTATAATTAAGCAAATTAATTATATTTTATTTGTAAAATAAAGGTATAAAATGTTATATGTATAATTTTACAATTACAAACCCAATGATCGATCGCTTAAGGATGATCCCGAGAGTTCATCAAAAAAACAAAAAAAAGACAGCAAGCGCAGAGCTTTTAACAATTAAAAAATGTGGCAATAAAACCAGACAATAAAGGACATGGACATGTGTACATCCGGATAAGGATACAATACAGGATGGGGTATTAATGCAACGTTTAAAATACATGCCACAGATTGACGACGATGTCGGAAAAGCTGCGCACAGTTGAATCTTTTTATTTGAATTTTCCTTCTCTCTTTTTTTTTTATTGAGCATTTCAGGACATGTATTTTTTGTTCGTTTGTACATTTTCACCGTTTTTATGCCAATTTATGAAATTTATTTTTTGCCTACGTTGTGATTATTTATTCAAAAAGTTGGCCTCGGACCAGCGTCTGGCGGACGGGCCCTGTCCGTTTACCTTCTCCATTTGCCACATTTTCTACCCATTTTGCACCTTTCCGGTGGGCAGGTGGACGGAGATCCTGCAGCAGCAGCCAGGACTTTCGACTTTTCGGTGTAATTGCAATTGTTGTCAGTGGGCGGTGGCGGTGGTAGGTAAATAAATTAATAACACAATTTATGCATGACGCACATTTATAATTACATTTGGAAATAATTTAATTAAAATTGTTAACGCTTGATTGAAGTGAAATCGAAGCGGACAGGACAGAACAGGACAGGACAGGACAGGACAGGACAGGAGGAGTGCGTGAGTGAGTGAGCGAGTGGCAGTGAGAGTGAGGTCCTTACAAAAGGCAACTTAATTAAATTAGCCTATCAATAAGGGCCATGGCCATAGCCATCATATAGCATAATAAAAAGCCAACAAACTGACCAATTGCCATATCGGACAGCCGAAATCTGTCCCCGTTCCCAATCTGCATTTTAGGGGCAGCAACCGCAACGAATGTCCCTTTTTTTTTTTTCTTCTTCTAATGTTTGGATGACAGAGAGAGAAAGGAGCCAAGGGGGTGCGGTTGCTCAAATAAACCGATCAGCAGTAACGGTAATTAAAAGCCAACCAAATGACCAAATAAGCCACACGAAAAAAATAGGGGGAAATGGGGAAAATAGCGTTGGTTTTGTATGCTGATGGAAATCTTAGAAAAATAATGCAGCGAACGAAGAAAGGTTTGAATCAAGGGTTACTCTGCCTTAAATTAACAGGAATAATATGTGTGAAATATATGTAGGAAATCCAGTTTACAGCATAAGGTATGAAGGAGGTTAATCTAATAATAATTTCCCCTTTAAAAAAAATCCTTTAAAGCTTGGTTTTTATTTCAAATAAATAAATTTGAGAAACATCTACACAAGATCATAATAAGAATTAGATCTCTGTAACTTGCATGCCATTAAATGGCTTAAGGAACTAATTATATCCGGCTCGAAGGACCAATTTATGGCTATTTTATTTCTTAAGGGAAATTATAAAATATCCCAAAAATAAGCTCAAATAAAGGGCTGCCCACACAGATTACCTGAGAAACTAGTAACCTAAGAATAATTTTAAGGAAAATTATATGTAACCCAAAAATAAACTTGGGACTAGTTATCTTATTAAACATATTTGTAAGGGAAATTATAAAATATCCCAAAAATAAGCTAAAATCACACAGAGCACTTGAGGGACTAATAACCTAACTAAGAATATTTTTTAAGGGTATTCCCGCTAATAGCTGATTGGGAATTCCAGCAACACAACCACAAGACACACACATTTACTAGCAGATAAGGCACACACACACCAACTACACGCACACTCACTACACACACACACACTACACACACCTCTCTGCCAGTAAATCAACATGCTATATGTAGAGATACAAACAGTGTGTAAATATGTGTTGGTTATGCCCACAAATCAATTAAGTCGATTGAGGCAACATTTTCGGGTGGTAACACACACACACTACTGGCACACACACACTGGCACACACACCATAGTACAGCACACACACATGGACAAGAAGACGGTAAAGAGTTGTTAAGCGCTCAAATGACACATGCAAATGGTTGCGAGATGCAAACGAGGGGGGAAAAATTGATTCAAAAGGACCGCGAAATCCTGCCACTCTGCATTTTGGGTCAAAAAGCGAGGGGGTGGGTGGAGGGTGGAAATTGGAGGAAAAACCTACCTACCCTTACCCCTACCCTCGCTGGCCCGCTTAAGTAGGCAACACTTTTGTGCAAAAATATTGTTTTCAACTTGCTTGCATCTCAAAAACAAAGCCAAACAAGGCACTAAAAAAACATGAAATATAAATCAGAAAATAAAGACGAGAGCCGGCAAATTATTAGAATGAAATTACAATTTTTAAGTGCCTTAAAAATATATGAAAAATAGCTTAGAAAAAATGTTTATCTTTGTATTTAGGAAGTAAAAAAGCTATAAAATATATCCACAGAAATACCCTGCGGAATTATATCTTAAATATTTATATAATATCAATTATATCGACACCTATCGCAAACTAGTAATCGAAAATGTTATTTAACTTGTAGAAAAAATATTTAAATATTTTTTTTATAAATAATATGTATCTAGTTCCCTTTATACAAAAGTTTTTCAAAAATAAATAATATATACATATATTAAGAAAAAATATATTATAAATTTACTTAATAAGTTGCTGGAATAATTATTATTTAACATTTTTAAGGGAGAATTTTTATATATTATTTGTTGAAAATGTATATATATAATATATATTATATATAATATTATATAATAATATACATTTACATATAAAAATATATATATTATATTATTATTATTTGTAAATATATATATTTTTATATGTAAATGTATATTATTATATAATATTTATATAATATACATTACATATAATATATATTATAAAAATAATATACATTTACATATAAAAATATAATGTACATACATTTTTAACAAATAAACTATATAATTATCGCTTAAAAACATTAAATTTAAAAAATTACAGCTACTTATTAACTAAAATCTTTAACAAAACCCACACTTTGAAACAGATTCCCATAAAAAAAAACCATAAAAAATAAGAATTGAACAAATGATTTGACTGACAACCGACTGCCAAACGACTCCTCGAATCTCGAATCCCGAAGGCCGAAGGACACGGGACGAAGGACAGCGTTAGCGACGACGAGGAGTGCTGCGCTGCTGCTGCTGCTGCTGCTGCTGCTGCTGCTGCTGCTGCTGCTGCGACTGCTGCCTTTTTTGGAGTATAAATACCAGAGACGCACGGCCATGGGCCATCAGTTCGCCAGCCGATTCCGCTCTGGTCACGTGTCGTGGCCGCCACTCGTCGCATCCCTTGCCGCAGCATCCTTTCGCGTTCGCTCGAGAAACTTGCTATATTTTTTTTTATTGTTTGTTTGTTGTTTGTTATTGTTGTGCACGTGCAATGTTTACCAACTGGCTAACGGGTAGCAGCAGCAGCAGCAGTTGCAGCAACAGCGGCACCAGCGGAGGCAGCAGCAGCAACAGCACGCCGGCAATCACACGCTCCTCCTCGGGTTTGACTGGAGGATGCATACCCGGCAGCCTTGCCGGCAATGCCTCCTCGCTGGTCATGAGCTCGCCGCCGGATGTTATCCTCGAGGTGGGCCCAGCGCCCAGCAGTGTCCGTTTCGTGGCCCATTCCCTGGTCCTGGGCATGCACAGTGGCTATTTGCGTTCCGCCATTCGTTTGGACGAGGCCACCACAATGGCCACCTTGGCGGCGGCGGCGGCGGCAGCGGCGGCGGGCAATGGCAACGCCTCAGCCGGCTCGACAACGGGAGAGCTGCTGCTCTATTTGAGCAACGTGACGGCGGATCAGTTTGCGCCGCTGCTCACGTACATGTACACGGGATATCTGGACCTGACCGTGGACAACATATTTGCCGTCCTGCTGGCCACCCATGTCCTGCACATGCCAAGGGCTTTGGAGATATGCCGGTGGGTTGGGTTTCAAGGTGGGATAAGGTTGGATAGGGATTTTTTAAAGAAAAAGTAGAGAAAAGAGTTCTTGAAAAGTTTTTAAAGATTTTTCAAAATTTATCCAATTTCCCTGATTTTTAAACCCTTTCCGGGGGGTTATGGCTTAGGGTTCCGAAGCGAAACCTTAAGGATCCCTAAGTATAGGATGTCAAGAGCTTGTGGCAAAAAATTCACATCTAAGGGGGCAAAACTTTTCGAAATATTTAAAGAAATATTCAAGAAACTCTTTTCTAAATTGGGTTCCTGGGAAAAACTTTAAGGATCCCTAGGTTTACATTCTCAAGAGTTTGTGGCAAAATATTCACATCAATGGGGGCCTAACTTTTCTAAATATTAAAAGAAATATTTAAAGAAATATTCAAAAACCTCTTTTCTAAATAGGGTTCCTGGGCGAAACCTTACGGATCCCTAGGTTTACATCCTCAAGAGTTTGTGGCAAAAAATTCACATCAATGGGGCATAACTTTTTAAAATATTCAAAGAAATGTTCAAAGAAATGTTCAAAAATCTCTTTTCTAAATTGGTTTCCTGGGAAAAACCCTAAGGATCCCTAGGTTTACATCCTCAAGAGTTTGTGGTAAAAAATTCACATCAATTGGGGCACAATTTTTTGAAATATTCAAAGAAATATTCAAGTATCTTTTTTCTATAATTTTGTAGCTCCTTTTTGGCCCGGGCACAAACGGAGGGCTATCTAAATGGCAATCCCGGGCAGCTTTGTCCAGCAACTGCTGTGCCCAGTAGCACCGCCAAGGTTATACGGCCGATACCCAGCAAGGCAACCATGCCAAATTTCGGTTTCATGCCTCACATGCCACAGGCAAGTGCAGCAGCAGCTGTAGCAGCAGTTGCAGCTGTGGCTCCGCCTCCACCTCAGGCACCGCCTTTGCCAGCTCCCGCTCCTCCAGCTGTTTTTCTCAACATGGAAGTGGTGGCCGAGAGTCCGCGTGAAGCTTACAACGACGAGGACAACGACGAGGAGGAGGACATTGAAGTCTTTATCGACAGCAATACGGTGACGGACAACGAATTGGATCCCGAACATGAACCGGAAGTGGAACCCGATGTGGACATGGACTGCAATGTCTCGGTGGTGAGTTCCCTTGCAGGCAGCAGTGCGGGAAGCCTGAATATCGAACGACTTGATGTAAAGCCAATGCCAGTGACACCAACTCCTGCACTTGCAACAGCAATCCCAGCCATGGGGAAGCTACCAAAGGCAAAGAGGGAAGCTGCACAAGGCCACAAGGGCAAGAAGGGTGGAAGATCAAGAAAGGGCGGCGGTGCAACAGTTGCTAGTGTTGGCCTTCAGGTGGCCAAAGCTCCTGTGCCCGCTGCCCAGCTGGAACAGTTGGGTTCATCCAATGCAGCAACGCCCTCCAAGTTCATCATCGATGTGGCCAGCTGCGATGGACCAGTGCGCTTTCGTCGCATCCTAAACACAGCCTATGGCCACAAGCCGCTGGAGGGTGTGGAAAGCAATCATTCAACTGGAGGAGGTGCAGCAATGGCTTCAGCATCAGCATCAGGAGGAGGAGGAGGATCTTCTGCGGAGCAACATCGCAGTCAGCAGAGTGTTAGTTACTCTTTTCACCAGCAAATGGCCAGAGCCATCAGCAGTCAGCAGCGACAACTGAGCCAGCAGCAACAGCAACAGCAACAGCAGCAGCAGCAGCATCATCAGCAGGAGGAAAGCGAAAACAGCGGCGATGCTGTGCCGCCGGTGGCCACCACTTCCTCGTCCAACTCCAACTGCAGCTCCTCGAGGAAGCATTCAAGCACAGCGGCCTCAACGAGTGGTGCCACCAACCAAGAGCTGTATGTCTGTGTCTACTGCAAGCACACCTTCAAGTCGCAGTATTGCTATCAGAAGCATGCCAAGCGTCATCTTAATCCACTCAGCTTGACCACAACGACCACAAGTGGTGGCGACAAGAAGCTACTGGCTGCCGAGCCACCCACAACGCTGGGAAGTCTTGAGACACAAGTAACCACAGCAGCAGGAGGAGCAGCAGGAGCAGGAGCAGCAGCAGCATCATCAGTTGCTGCCTCATCAGTTGGTGGTGGCACCACGGGTGCCGCATTGCTGCGTCGCGAGGTTCGACCCTTGGACATGAATGTCCAGTATTATCCCTGCAAGACATGCGGCAGCAAGTTTCCCAGCTACTATTTTGTCCACAAGCATCGCAAGATGTGCCATGCCGATGAAATTGAGGCGGCAGCCACCAATAATGCCAGCAACACGAGCAATGCCAGCAGCAGCAGTGGCAGTGGCAGTGGCAGCAATGTGAGCCACACCAAGAGGGAGGTGGCACCGGCTCCAGCTCCAGCTCCTGCTGCACTGGATAATCCTGGAGAGGATCCACAACAACAGAACTAAGGTTTGCACACTCAAAATCAAAGCATCGAAATCTACGAATTTATAAACAAATGCTACAAGTTTGTCTACCCCTCTTTTTTTTTTGCGCTCTCTTTAGAAATGCAATTAAATAAATATATATATGAAATAAATATATAAAATATATATGAAGTAAATATATTAAATACATATAAATATAAAACAGAGAACAAGTGTTTAAAAGGAGGAGTTAAAGGGGAGAAGAAGCTCAATGTTACAGGTGAGTAAGAATCAAAACAAATTGTCACAGAACACAAGTCAGTATCATTATAATTTGAAACCAAAGAAGAAGCAAAAATGTTCAAAAAACAACTAAATAAATAAAAAATATATCGAAATATATTGAAATTATATCGAAATATATTAAAATTATATCGATATATAGGGAAATTATATTGAAATATATTGAATTTATATCGATAAGTATTAAAATTAATCAAAGAAAACATATCAAACTATTTAAAGTAATTCTTTAGATAATATTAATATAAAATAAATGCAAGAAAAGCAAATCTAATAAAGAATTCAGGTTTAAAACCATTTCACAGTAATCTAAATAAATGCAGAATTAAATAAATTGCTAATCGATAAATAAAAACAAACAGCAATAAATCAAAAGTATCAAAATAAAAATGCAGCAATGAATAACATTTATCAATAATATCATAAAAGACAAGATCATAAAAGAACATACAGAAAACCATGAATTATTCCTTTTCAAAATGTTAATCGATAGAGAAAAAAATGAAGGTAATGAAGGACATTAATCGAACATCAATCGATGAATTCTCTTAAGCAACACAAAGCGGTACATAAAAAAGTTAATGAACCTTACATTTTGTATGTAAAATTTAATTAAATAAAACATTTTACCAACTCAATTAAAAATAAATCAAAATTAATCGATTAAATGCCTTTATCAGTCTTAGTTGATGGAGAGTAATAAGAGCGATTAATTTAATTTATCGAACATTAATCGATATAAATTGATAAATTAAATTTATCCAACATTAATCGACATAAATTGATTAATTAAATTTATCGAAAATTAATCGACATAAATTGATTAATTAAATTTATCGAACATTAATCGATATAAATTGATAAATTAAATTTATCGAACATTAATCGACATAAATTGATTTACCTTGATCAGTAAATAAAAACAAATAAGATTTATGAAAATTTTACAACAATCGATTAAATCCCTTTAAAGGCGATAAATGACATTTATGCAAAAATTAATCGATAAATCACACCGAAAGTCACTAATTCTCTTGATCCTTTAATCTTAAACCCTTTTAATCTATTGTTAAGAACAAGGGCATTGAATGACATTTATCAAAATTAATCGATAAATATCCCTCACAGACCGCATTTATCATTAGACTGACTCTTATAGAATTCCATTTCGTATTCCAACTTGGAGAAATGGAGAAATGCAGATGGAAGTGGACAAAGGTGGGCTAAGAGAAGGCAACGCTGCTGCTACTACTGCTACTGCCACGCTGCGAAGGTAAACAATCCTTGCCGCAATTTAATAATTAAATTAAATCACTTGCATAATAAAAAAGACTTTAAAAAAAAAGGAAATTAATTTAATTGAGTTTAATTAACTCGCCAGGGAGATGATGATGACAGCCAACAACAAGGCCGAAGATGATGAGCAGCGAGCGGGGAGGAGTGCCAAGTGCCCAGTGGGTGGTGGTGGTTGCTTCCTGCCTCAAGTGGGCGGATTTAAGGCGAGGTGCAGGGGGTTGACTCAAGTGGGTGGTGGCGGTTGCTGTGGTGGTGCAAACAAAAGCCACAAGCGGCCGAAAAACTGTAACTTGGAAATCGAGAGAGATATATACTGTCGCTGGCCGGCCTTCTACTGTCAACTCTTTTTTTTGGACTCTGGGACTTGACTTCAGGCCATCATAGCTTTTCCTCCCGCTATTTTTTTGTTCTTTTTTTGATGAAATATTAATCGAAAAACGCTAGCGGGAAACGCAGTGCAAACAAAAGGCGAAGAAACGCAGATAAAGAGGGACAGAGAGAAGGTGTGTGCCTTCCTTGGAGGAGCAAGTGATGGTTTCTAGGGTTTGTCTCTTTTTGGTTTTTGATTAAAGCCAAGGACTGCAGTTATTGTCAATGGGAAATGCATCTTTGATTAGCTGCCGAGGGACGCACAATGACATTTCCTTTTTGAAAAATAAACAAGCAACGAAAGCTTTTTACAAAATTTATGCAAAAAGCTTTAAGGCAGGATTTTGAAAAGGATTCTTTTGGTTCAAGTTTTACCTTGCAAGCTCAAAAAGCTTGTTAAGAAAAGCTTTATAGATGGCTAAAAGCTCAGGTATACAAGAGCAAGGACATTATCCTCTTAGAAAGCTTTTAATTTTAAGGCTTTTTGGTTTCTTTTTCGAAACTAATCCTTCATTTGTTGAATTTGAAATTGTAAATATAGCAGATTTAGAAAGGATCTTTAAAACGATAGTTATCGAAGTTATCGATAGCTTTAAAAGACCACACTTCTAGCTCTTAAGGACAACCAGCTTTTATTCAACAAGCTGGGTAAATTTCGAGAAAACATTTAAACTAAACAAAAGCTGATATAAATTATTTTGATAAAAAGTGTTAATAATTTTAAATTCGATAAAACAATGATTTATCGATGCTTAATCGATATACAACATACGAAATAATCGTCAAAAAAATATCGAAAGCTAGTCTATGAGATTTTCCAACTTTTAAAATTAATAAAATATAAAATACAAATATTTTCTTTTGAATCAAGATTTTTTTCTACTCAATTAAAAAAAATTCAAGCCTTCTCTTGCATCTTTTTCAAGACGAACTGATTTCGGGACATTGCATTTGATTTTTACAATATATATCAATATATACAAATTTCAATAAATATCTTTAATTGACTCTTGCACTTACCTTTTCCATCCAAACTTATAATCTCGCCACCATCCGATAGCAGAGGCATTGAGATCGCCGGTGCAGTGGCCGCCGTTGATCCTGTAGCTCCCGAACCAGATGCGGTGGACATTATGGAGGCGGCACTGATCAGTAGAATGTTTCCGGACGAAGATGCCGCCGCGGAGGTAACCACAGAGGATGCCGCTGATCCCGATGATGCGGATGATGACACCGAAGCGGGGCCAGCGGAGGAGGATGTCAGGGATGATGATGACTTGATCATTGACACATCCTTGGCATTGGCCTTCAGGTTATTGTTGCTGTTGTGGCTATTGGTGGCACTTGATTGCTGCATCTCGCCGCCGGCATTCATTTCGAAGCGCTTTCGCTTGGAGTCACTGCAAAATCGAGAGAGATGGCAATATAGATAATGTTGCTTATAGTTGTAGTTGGTAAAATTGTTATAGTAAGATGGAATAATCAATTAAATGTGGGCGATATATGTATAGCAGTTCGATAAGACATATCGATAACTATATCCGGTTGAATATTATTTAAAATTGTAACAAAAATTGATATATTGAACTTTGAGTATTGAAAATTATTACATTTAAAGTTAAAATATCAATATTAACGGAATTAAGGTATAACATTTATACTTCAAATTACTAAATAACAACATTTTATCTCATTTTACATCATAATATCGATTTAAAAAAAATATATAGTACATTTTTTATTGAATTGTGTAAATATCTCAAAAAATATAACATTTAACATGGAAATATCGATATCATCTTAAACTTTGTTCTATCGAACTTTAAAATATCGAAAATTATCGCTTTAAAAATTTAAATATCAGTATTAGCTAAAAATTGACAAAAAAAATTTTAACTTATTATACAAACATCAATCTGACTATCGATTTATCGCACACATTGAATTTTACATCATAATATCGATTTTATAAAAAATATTTAGTAAATTTTGAATCTAATTTTGTAAATATCACCAAAAATATAGCATTTAACATGGAAATATCGATATCATCAAAAACTTTGATAAATCGAACTTTAAAATATCGAAAATTATCACTTAAAAAATTGAAATATCAATATTTACTAAAAATTCTCAAAGAAATCGTAACTATTTTATAAAAATATAAAGCTGACTATCGATTTAAAGCACACATTGATCTGTATATCGATAATTCAAAGTTCAAACTCTCACCTAACATCCGCATGCAAATCATTGCCCGCCCCAAGTCCCTCCACTTGGGCCGCCTTCAGTTTCTGGCCAAGATAATTGCCCGCCGTTGTGGCAGTGGTCAACGTGGGCACTCCTGCTGCACCGCTCTCGGAGGCAGCACTTGTTGAATTCGGCACAGCGCCCGATGTTGGCGTTGTCTTGACGATTTTATCGTTGCTGTTGCCACCACCAGCTGCTGTTGCCGCATTCTTAGTGGGTGCCGCTGCTGCTGATCCGCCAATGGAGACCGAATCTTCGCCCGGCGCCGATGCCTTTACATTGGCCATGACCACGGTCTGGTAGCCGGTCTTGAAACCATTTAAGGTTACGCCCTGTGCGGGCGTTGGAGCAGCTGAGGTGGTGCCGCCGGTAGCTAAAGGAGGAGAAAATAATAATTAGAAATATGTAATTTATGTGGTAACTCATCTACTCACCATTCTCCTTGCTGGCAGTCTTGGCCAGATGATCTGCGCTAGCTTCTGTTCCTGCATCGGCACCCTTGGCCGCTGTTCCTGCCGCTGGCTCGGTGGCCGTTTCTGGCTTGCCAGCTCCCTTGATGCCGCCGCCGGTGGCCGTGGCACCTGTGGCCGTGCCTGTGCTGGCCTCGGATGCTGGATTTGTGGCACTTGCTGCCGTCGCACTGGCTGGTGTATGGCCAGCCGTGGCTGCCACTGTGGCTGCTGCTCCACCGGATGTGGTTCCTCCTCCTGCTGCTGCCTCGTCATCGGCGGTCTTGCTACTCTTGACAGCAGACTCGCTGCTGCCACCGCCGCCGCCCGTTGAGATCTCTGATGGTGTGGTTGCTGCTGCCGCAGCTGCTGCTGAGGCGTTTGTGGATGCAGGTGTTGCAGCAACGGCTGTTGTTCCAGCTCCTGCTGCCGTTGAGGAGTTCTTATCGTTCTTGGCCGCTGCTGCTGTTGCTGCCTCCGCTGCCGCTGCTGCCTTCTCGGCTGCTGTTGTGGCAACCGTCGTCGTGGTTGACGTCGTCGTTGACGTTGCTGTAGTTGCCACCGCTGCTGCTGCGGCAGCTTGTGCCGCTGCCGCTGCGGCCGCCTGCTTGGCCACCTTCTCGCCCGCTGCAGTGGCTTCCACTGCCTTGGTGGCCGCACTTGCCTTCTCCGCGGCACTCTCCGCCGCCTTGGCCGCATCCGCGGCAGCCTTCTCCGCCACACGTTCCCGTTCGGCGGCCCGTTCCGCCCGCTCACGTTCGGCCACGGCCGAGGATCGATTACCGGACTTTTGTTGCTGTTCGCGCTGCAGGCGCGTCATCACGCCCGTGGTCATCGAATCAATGATGCACTGCGGCTGTGCGGCCTGTGCCTTGGCCGGATTGCGCGAACTGCGCGTCCGCTGGCGGGACTTGCGCAGCAGCTGCTTGTAGTTCTCCGTCTTCTTGCTGAGGTAGTAGTAGCGGACGCAATCCTGCGGCGACTTGCGATCCAAGCTGGCGGCAATGGCCCCGAAATTCTTCGGATGCTGCAGATACTTCTCCTTGAAGGTCTCCTTCTCGCCCGCTGTCCACATATTCAGGGCCTTGCGCTGCTGATGCTCCGCCATCATATCCTCGATGCGTCCGTTCTCATTATGATAGGCGCATCGCCGCTGCCGGGCATCGTACATCAAAGGCGGTATGACGGCATACGAACGCATCTTCTTGTCCTCGAGCGCCTGCTCCTGCAGTCCGTCCATGATCTCTTCGAGATCCGCTTCGGACTTGATCCGTGAACCGACGCGATTGAAGCGCTCCTTATCCTCGCGCTGCTTGCGCAGCTCGGTGAATACTTTCTCAAAGAACTCGCGATTCTTGGCCTCGCGCGCCTTCCGCTTGGCACTGGCCTCCATCCGTTCGCAGCGTCGCTGCCAATCGGCCTGCTCCTTGGTGTACTTCTCCACGAGTCCCTGATTGTGCAGCCATCGTTCGGTCTTAAGCTTTTGAATGTGCAGCAAAAGGGGCGCACGGACCTGACTCTGATGCTGGCGTATGAGCACGGTTAAAGCCTCCACATCCAAGGGTTGATTATATAGCGGCAGCCAGGGTCTCAAGCTCATGGCATTGCTGGGCGAGGTCGTCGTTGTTGTTGTCACTGCAATCTGCAGCAGCTTGGAATGTTGATCATGGGCCGTCTTTCTATTCGCCGCATAGATCTTCTCCGCCAGCATTTGGCCGCGCCAGGCCAGCTCTACAACTTCATTCTGTTCGTTATTGTTGCTGTTGTTATTGTTGTTATTGGTATTATTATTATTATTATTGTTGTTGTTGTTGTTGTTATTGGCCACCACATCCTTGGCAGCTCTCTGCTGCTTGACCAGAGCCGCCTCCTCCATGAGACTTTTCTCCTTTTTCCGCAACGTCTCCATGGTTGTCTCCGCAGACTTGATGTCATTGTCCACTTTTTGGATTTTCATAAGCAACTCCTCCTTGGCACTGGTCCGGCCGCGCTCCTCGATGGCATTGTCGCTGGGCAGCGTTGGCGAGATGGCCTCCACCTGCAGGGAAAGTGGGGGAAAAAGTCATAAAGGTATCCTTTTTAGAAGTTAAAACAGACTTTCACTCACCTGTGGATGGTAGGCCTCGGTGCTGGCACTTGCTCCCGCCATCACATGGCTGCCGCTGCTGTTGCTCGAAGATCCTGCTGCGGGTCCTGACGTCGAAACAGTCACCGTTCCCACGCCAGCCAGGCTGCTGCTCACCGCTGATGCTGGCGGGTTTCTGGCAGCATGTTGCTGTTGCTGTTGCTGTTGCTGGTGTTGTTGGTGCTGCTGGAGTTGCTGTTGCTGCTGGTGGTGTTGCTGCTGCTGTTGCTGGTGGTGTTGCTCCCGCTCTCTTTCCCGCTGATGGTGCTGCTGCTGTTGCTCCCTGTGATGCTGCTGCATCTGCTCTCTCTGGTGATGCTGCTCCCTCAGGTGATGCAACTCCCTTTGCTGCTGCTGCTGCGTATGCTGTTGGGGCAGTGTGTCCACCTTGAGCTGTATGCCCATGGGCGTGCCGCCTCCCACCTGCCGGCAGAGATCAATGTGGCTCTGACGACTGCTATTCAGCTGCTGCTGCTGGGCTGGCGAGGTGCGTTGGTGCGACGCCTGCTGCTGCTGCTGTTGCTGCTGCTGCTGATGCTGAGGATGTGGCGGTGGCAGGTGATTCATGGTGCTGGCATTGGCATCGCTTAGCCGCTGCTTCTTGTACGGCTGCTGGCCACCAGCACTGCCGAATGGCTCGGGAGGATGTTGCTGCTGCTGCTGCTGTTGCGGGGTAAGCTGCTGCAGCTGCTGGCGCTGAATCACCGCACCGGCAGCCGTGACATTGGTCAGGTACTCGCTGGTGTACTGCAGGGCCTGCGAGTGGGGTATCAGGATGCCCCGATTACCGACCATTATGCGGCTGCAATTGTCCCCGCCGGATGAGGCTGGTCCGCTGGCAGCTCCCTGTTGCTGCTGCTGCTGCTGTTGCTTCTGCTGCTGCTGCTGCTGGGAGGGATTACTATTTGGTTGGCTGGCATAATGGGGCGCGGCTTCCATGACCAGGACACCGCCGGACTGCGACACTTGCACCACACCGCCGCCGGGCGGAGCAGCTCCGCCCTGACTCCCGCCGCTTCCGCTTCCTTGACTTGAATTGGAACCCTGGCCGGGAGCGGACGATTTGCTGCCTGCGAGCACTGCTGCCGCAGCCGCCGAAACTCTTTGATATCCCGGCATCGGTTGCTGCTGCTGCTGCTGCTGCGACTGTTGTTGCACCACCTGCTGCACCTGCTGCGGGAGATGCGCGTGACGCGTGTACGGCGTGTCGCGATAGGTGGGCGCCGGGGCAATGCTATAGCCCCGATCGTATCGATGCTGCGGTGGCGGTGGCGGGTAACTGTTATTGACGGAGGCACTGTTGCCGCCGCTGCTGCTGCTCCCGCCGCCGCCGCTGCTGCTGCTGCCACCGCTTCCGCTGCTGCCGCAACTTCCTCCTCCACTGCCGCCGCTAGGATTTCCAGGACGAGGTGGCGACAATGGACTGGCCGCTGTTCGCTGTTGGTGCTGGTGCTGTTGCTGCTGCTGCTGCTGCTGCTGCTGCTGCTGCTGTTGGTGGTGGTGGTGGTGCTGGCTGGCAAACTGCTGCTGCTGTTGCTGCTGCTGCTGCTGTTGGCTCGTCGGAGGCGCTTGCTGCTGCTGCTGCAGGTGGCCCAGGTGCTTGGCATACTGAGTCTGCTGCTCCAGAGCCCTGTACGACCAGTGGGGGCGGAAAGGGGAGAAGGAAGGGAGACACACAAGCAGATTATTAAAATATTGTCCAAGAAAATGGGGAAAATTAAGACTAGAAAGGTGAAATATTGGTTTTTTTTATGTGTTTTCTAATAATAAATAACGAAAGGTCCATCATAATAAATATAAATATTCTCCCAGCTTTAAGTTTTAATATATTCAATAACAATCTACCTCAAGAAAATTATATATTTATTCCCATTTTAAAAATATAAAGAAACTCTCCAAAAGATCCCTAAAATATAATATATATTTTTAGAGGAAAAAAATTATAACTCAGCCAGTTTTTAACATATGTCTTTATAATTTAAGATATAACCATTTTGTAATATTTTAGAATTTCGGTTTTAATTTTATCAAAATCGGACGACTATAACATATAGCTGTCATAGGAACAAACGGTAAATTTTAATGAAAAAAAATATAACTTAGCCAATTTGTAAGTAATTTGCATAAAATTTTAGAATTTTGGTGTTCATTTTATTAAAATCGGACAACTAAATCATATAGCTGCCATAGGAAAAATCGGAAATTTTTGAGGAAAAAAAATATAACTCAGCTAGTTTTCAACATATGTCTTTATAATTTAAAATATAACCATTTTGCAATATTTTAGAATTTCGGTTTTAATTTTATCAAAATCGGACAACTATATCATATAGCTGGAATAGGAACGATCGCTAAATTTTAATGAAAAAAATTAAAACTTATTTAATTTTTAACATATTTGCATACAATTTGGGATACGGCCATTTTGCATTATTCCAGAATTACGGTTTTAATTTTATTAAAATCGGACAACTATATCGTATAGCTGCCATAGGAAAAATCGGAAATTTTTGAGGAATAAAATTATAACTCAGTCAAATTTCAACATATTTTCTTAAAACTCAAGACATGTGCATTTTTCATTATTCTAGAATTCCGGTTTTACTTTTATCAAAATCGGATTACTATATCATATAGCTGCCATGGAAAAGTTCAGTAAATTTGTAGAAAAAAACCCCAATTTCTCTGTTTTTCAAAATATTTTTATCAGCTCAGAGATATAGCCATGACAGATTATTGCCGAATTTCGGTTTTAATTTTATGAAAATCGAAGGATTATATCATATAGTTGTCATAGAAGAGTGTTAAACGTAGAGAACTATGAATGTAGCTTCCTATCTTGTTAAAACAATTTTTTTGTAAAGTTATATATATAAAGTTTATATAAAATATAAGATCTTGGGCTAAAAAATAACATCTTGGGCTATAAAACTGAATACATGTCTTCATATTCCCCTCACAATTGGAAATACCTTGACCTGCTTGAGATTTAATAGAATCTGGTTCTACGCAGATTTTCCTTTATTATCTGAGAAATCTAAAATCTTAAATCCTAGGATCGTAGACTCTATTTATTCTGCGAATTTTCCATTTTCAGACGAGCTCTGTATCAAGTGGAACCAACTGAGGCTTGACCCAGTTTTTCTAGCGGATTTATTTTTGCCTTCTTTTTTTCTATATTTTATAATCCAAGATAATCGGATGATCACATCGTCGCATATATCTGCATAATTCGCCTCATGAGCTATATACGCATATATATATGTACTCATATACCTACACCTACGAGTATTATTATTACAATAACGGTTGATTTACTGGCTCTATTACTATTATTCCTTTTTTTTTGCTTTATTCTTTCAATATTTTTTATTCTTGTTTATTGGGGACACAAACCCCGAAAACCCCGGCCGGTAAATAGCTCGTATTCGAACCAGGCGCATGTGGGAGCGAGCGAGAGAGGACTAGGCCTAGATCGAACCGGGTTCGAAGCTAATTGGCCATCTCTGTCGTTTTCGTGATGCGCGCGCCATGTGCTGCTGTGCGCGTTCGATGTTCGAGTTGCAACCGAGCGGCGTTCGATGTTGCAGTCGAACCGCAACTGCAACTGCGACGGCAGCAGCAGAGCACGACGTCAACGGCAGCTGAAGCAGTGACAGAGGCTACAGTGGCTGGCCCAAAAATTAGGCACACTGCGGGGACTTAGTTTTGTTTTTCTTATTTTTAATCAATAAAAAAATGTATAATTAAGTGTAGTACATGAAATATTCACCATTTCCTAAAATGCGTTTTTTAAGCTAACAAACAAACTTAAAAATATTAAACAATTAACCAAGCATAATTTTAAAAATGTAAACAGACATTTAATGCTTCAGATAAAATATTCAAAGTTTTTGAATAGCTTAATAAAATTTCAGAGAAGTTTCTTGAATAACAAATCAATTATAAATTATTAAAACGGAAGACATGCCTTATTAATTTATTATTAATAACTGAAAGACTTGGTTTGCTTGTTATATTATTTTTAAAAATATGTCCTTTCGGTATTCTGTTTTATTAAAGGGTTAAAAATGATATCTACTCTGAATCAGAATTTCAAATTTAAATTTCTCATCAAACTTTATTAAAATTATGTAGACCTAATCTAAAATTTAGTTTAAACTTTTTATATATATCTATTTCTATTTTAATGCATAAATACTTTATGTTTAATATATAAACTGTAAAAGTTTCTTTGTTTTTAAAGCTCTGAATTAATTTCTTAAATAGTTTTAAAGGGGTTTTGTATAAAATAAGATCAAAATTAAGTACCTTTAGTTACTGCAGTTTTTATATAAAAAAAATGTTTCCAAAAATAAAAAACAACCCTAATTTTTAGTGGCAAATTGAATGCTCTTTTTCTAGATTTTGTTGAGATTTTCATATACAAAGTTTTTCCCTGATTTTCCTGATTTTTCCCATATTTCCTTTGATTTCTTTGATTAACGTGCGACGCGTTTGACCCGACGCGGCAGCAGCAACGCATCTCTGCCGGCTTTAACGTCAACGTCGACGCGACGTTCTCTGCCGGCTTCGAGACACAACCACAGGCTCCCGTTTGTTAATTCATTAAATATTAAAGACCATCGGAGGCCCGGGTGCGACTGAGATGGCATATAATGGCCGGCAACGTTGCCAAACTTCAACCGCTAAATACAAATTATTATTTTTTATTACTTATATTTCTTAAAAAAAAAAACTAAATTAAATTCAAGGCTTTTGTCCAGAAAAAAATAAGTAAAAAAAAAGAAGGAAAATATAAGCTTAGACAATGACGGGCCTAAATCATCAATCATAAATGATGACCCATCCACAAAAACCAAGAAAAAAAGAATAGGAAGCTAATTTTTTATAATTATTATATTCGCTTTAAAAGTTAAAAAAAAGCTGCTTCCCTGTGTTGCAAACGTCTCAATAAAATTATAATACTCAGACAGGGTATAAAAATAAGCCTAAATTAGTCTTTCTTATTTTTTCCTAAATAAATACTATATTTATTATTCTTCGTTTATCAATTTTTTAATTTAAGTTTGTATTATTTTTTCTGTATTAATAATTTATACAATTTTAATTATTGTTCTTTAATTAATTAATTGATTTAATTTTTTATATATTTTATTATTCTTTTTATATTAATAATTTCTACTATATTTATTATTGCTCATTTATTAATTGATATATTTAATTTGTTATATTTTTGTTGTATTAATAATTAATACTAAATTTATTATTGTTCTTTTATTTATTTATTTATTTTGTATTATTTTTTTTATTAATTTAATTTTTTATTAATTTTTTTTGTGTTAATAATTACTATTTTTTAATTATTTATTAATTATTTTAATATTTTAATTTTTTTTTTATTTATTTAATTTATAACATTTCTTATTATTATTTTTGTATTATTTATTAATACTATATTTCCCGCATTCGATTGTTTATAAAATTGCATATTAAATCGAATTTCTCATTATTTTCCTGTTATTTAATAATTTAACCTTTTAACTTAATATTTATGCATTATTTGGATTTTACAAAATTATTTAAAAAGTCTGAAATCTTTTTCAGGTTTAAAATTATAGTTTTTGAATTAAGATTAATTTTTTTGTGCTTTTTATATTCCCTTCTGTATATCATTTCTTTCCTCTGTGTGTTTTTTTAATTGATTTATTCGCCATTATTTTTCTTTTATATTATTTGGCCTTTTTATATGATATTCTAACCTTTCAATGAGCTTTATTATTAGAGTGGTTTTTTCCCCCTTCATATTCTGCTTATTAGCTTTTATTTTCCATATTTTCTTCTAGTTTATTTTTTTTTTATATATAATAATATCACATATTTATATAAACTAACATAAAATATTAAATATATACATTTAATATAATAATATCTTTGCCTTTAAGTAACTCGTGTCACTCAAAGAGGCAGCTTTATTTGTGCCTGTAAACTTTGACTTTTCCGCTTTTCCTTGAAGCTTTTCGCATGCGTTTCTATTTGCCTCTCTATTTCAGCCCCCCCTCTTTCATTATATATATGTATAAGATGTATTCCCTTTGACCTTGCCCATTAGAAGTCGCCTTTAAGTGCTCCTATTTCCTGTTCCTATTTCTAGTAAATTATAGTTCCTGTTTATATATTTAAAGTAATTTGAGTTGAATTTTTAATTTCCCTATTTTATAACCAATTTTCCTAAGCCATTGATTTATTTCCCTAAGTTTGTATCTTCTTCCACGTGTACTTTTGGAGCTTTATATAAGCTTGGACTATACATTACATTATTTGTCGTTTCCTTCTCATTCTTTTATTCCTTCGCTTCACTTCGTTCGCCTTATTTAGGAGCCTTTCGTGTATATATTTTTTTTGTAATCATGTTTGTGTTGATGTTTTACCTGGAATGAAAGAGAAATGAGAGGAAAATGTCAGAAAAATTTGATAAATTGTTTAAGATTTATGATAAAGTTTTTAAACACCTAAATAAATAAAAAAAAAAAATTTAATAAAAATTCAAAAAAAAATATATTAAAGTGTTTCCCACTTTACATTATTATTATTTTTCTGATTTAGAATTTTTTCTTTTTATTTATCTTACTTTTTAATGGTATTTTCTAATATATATTTTCATTTTCGTTATTTTCATTATAATCTACTTTTCATTCATCATTCATCATCGTTTTCAAGAGGTTTCATCATTATATTCCTTTTACTTATTATAATTATTTGCTTTTACATCATTTTCAAGCATTTACATCATTTTCAATTACATTAAGAATGTATCTTTTTAATCCTCTCTTAGTGCTCTTACTTATGGCATTTTCCTCTCCATTTGCCTCTCCATTTTCCCCTCCCATTTTGCCCCCCTTTCATCTTTGGCCTTAAAGTTTGGCAACAAAAATTATTTAAAATATGCAGCTTGAAAATTCGTTTGAAAACAAGCTGTAGTTAGAAAGAGATGGGAGAAGAGCAGTTATATATATATATATATATCTCCTGCCAGAGAGCAGGAGAGAGTGAAGGAAAGACCTGGAGCAAGAGAGAGAGAGAGCACACATGTACTGTTATGTGCGCAGTAAGTTATGCACATACAACATGCATACATACATATGTACATCTGTATATATACGACACACACTCACACACATGGCAAACAGCATCCATTTGCCACCCACTTTTTCCACACAGTTTTCCCGCCCGCTTTATCATCATTATCATCATCATCATCTTTTGCCTCTTCTCCGGCTTCTGCTTCTGCCTCTTCTCTTCTTCCTCAGCCACGCCTTGTGTCTGTGTCACACACACACACGCACACTCATTCATATATATTTAATACATATGTATATATATAAAACTATACCAACTATATATGTACATCCATATGTACATCATTCCCCCCCTCATATATATGTACATATATCTAGAACACAGCAAAATAAAAGAAAAACTAACAGAAAAGCGAACACCAGCAGCAAAGCAAGAATGCAAAAAGAAAATACGACAAAAGCTAAATTCTTCTATGCCAAGCATAAAGGAGAAATCAAGAGAATCAAAAGAAAGCAAAGTACAAAGAAAAATAAATAAAGTAAGAATTATTTAAAAATAAAAAAATGGTTTAAGGAAATTGAAATTTTGTTTTTTTTTTTAAGATTTAAAATATTTGACTTGATTTAACATTTTTTTAAACAATTTAGTCCTCTTTCCATGCAAAGATAAAATAATCATTGCATACTTTTGGTTGTTTTTTGAGAGATTTAAAATCACCAGAAATTTAAAAGAAGAATCAAAGGCTCGCATGCATTATTTTATTTAATGAATTTATTTTTGTGTAGTTTAATAAAAGTAATTAACTAAATTAAGTTTACATCCCACAAAGATCAGCAATTTATCTCGCTGTGTCTGTTATAGCTTTTCAATAAAACAAAACAAATATAAACAAATAAAAAAAAGACAACAAAACATTTTTTTATTATCGATTTTTTGAGGGGGCCAGAAAATGCAAAGCAGAGGCGGCGGCAAAAGGGGGCCGTCGATGACAGTCTTGTTATGAATTTTCCCCAAACACCTAGGAAAATAAAAAATAAGAAAAAATAAAGAAGTGAAGTAAACTGAAAAAAAGGAGAGAAAAAAAGAAGGATAATTGGGTGGCTCCTGTTACTTTTTGATTTCTTCATTTTATACGCCCATTTTTCCTTTGGTTTTCCTCTGGTTTCCTTTTTTTTTCTACCTCCCACTTTACCCACTGAATATTGCAGTTCTTCTCTTCGCTCATTTTCCGCATTTTTACCGCTCTCTCTCTCACACACACAAACTCTCTCTTTCTCTCTCTCCTGGTCTTGTTTTGCACTTTTGTGCTTGCCTGCTTTTAGGCGCTAAAACTTTTCGCTAATGCCAAAGCGAGATGGCGGCCAACTTTGCAACGTCCTTTGCTATCTGTGTCTCTCTTCCACATCCCACACCCCCAAAGCGTTGAGCGTCCTTCACCCTCTCTCCCCCCATTACCCTCATCCTAGTCCACCTCCTGCTCCTCCCCCTCCTCCTTGTCAGTCTGTGTGCCATTAAATTCGTTGGAAATTTAATTTGTACTTGAGACAAGAAAAGTCACACGCACACACAGAGACAGATACAGAGTGAGATGGCAATATAGAGACAAAGAGAGAGAGAGAACGAGAGATAGACGTTAGAGGGAGATGGATCAGCTGTTTTTTCGAGCCGGAAAATGCCAACTTTTGCGACTTTAATAGTCAACTTGGGAGAACTCAGAGCGAGGCACTCCTCTGAAATTATAAATTATTTAAGGCCCTTTAAGAGAATTCTAAACAAATGGAAGAGTATCTATTTTATTTTGGGAGTATCTTTTGTATTTTGAAATAGAAGTTAAAGAGACAAACTGAAAGTTACAAATCCAGTTTGAATTAGCTATAAATACTTTCAAAAGCATAATAAAATGTATTTTAATAATTTATAATTCTCTGAAAAATGCCAAAATATTTGTGTGTCTGTTGGTATTTTAAAATTAAAAACTTATTTTCATATACTTAAAGTATATAGCAGTACTCTTCAATAAAAATTTAGGCTTTATAGCTTTAAAAGAAAGTAAAAAATAAGGTTAAGTTACTTTTGAAAGTAATAATTTACTATATTTTGTATTTATTTTAAAAATGCTAAAAAACTTTGGTATTTATTTTGGTATTTTTAAGCTAAAGCTCCTCTTCTCGGAGGCTGAAAAACTAAAAAATTCTTAAATGCTTAAATAAGCCACAAATGCAGTTCAAATTTGGTATATTTACACTAGAAAATAATGATTTTTATTGAAATAATTTTTTTTTATATTTTATTACTACTTCCTTTTTTTTATATTTTATAAAATTTTTAATTTTATTTTTTTATATTATATAATTATTTATATTATTTTTGTATATTATATTATAATTTATATTGTTTTTAATAAATTATATTATTATTTTTATATATATTTTATATTTTATATTAATATTTAATTTATTTTATACATTAAATGTATTATTTACTATTTTTATTTACTATTCATATTATATTGGCTCTTAATACATTCCAACTTAATATTTATATATATTTTTTTTAACATTTCTATAATCAACCTTGTTAGTTAACTTATCACTTAGTAAATCAATAACAAAATTAAATGAGCAATAAAAATTAAATAAATTATCTATTAGTTATTAACCAAGTAAACGCTGTCAGGATGTTATCATCAATGTCGAGAGTTGTCAGGTCAGGCCTGCCAGCCTGCCTGCACTTATGTCCATATAGAGGTACACATATATATATTTGCTATAGACATCTATCAATCGATCTATCAATCTTTAGGATGTCACTCGAAACACTCGCAGCAAAAGACAGGGACAAGGGACAAGGGAAAAGGGACAAGGGACACGAAACAAGGGACCCCAGAAGACACTTGAATATTAATGAGTTCGAATTGCACATTTGCATTTAGCCCATTTAGTGTGCAGTTTAATATTGGCCATCGATGAGTTATCATCTCTCTACACTTTGGACTTTCCCGCCAACAAAAACACACACCTGTCACACCTGGCTGCTACATACTAAATTATAGAAAAAAAATACCATAAAAACAGAGAGAAAAACAAAGAGACAAAAACAACAAAAAACCGGGTTGTTAAGTGTGTGTGGAAAATAATGCAATAAAAAATCACAAATTACTCATGACTCACATGGCAAACCATTCATTCATTAAAATTAGATGCTATTATTATTATTATTATTATTATTATGACGGGGAGGGGGCGTACATTGCCCTTTCTCTTTCGCTGTGATAATAGGTCCACCTCTATACTCTATAAATACTTCACATCTGAGGGCTTTCTGTTATCTAAACATCTACAAAAAAGTATTTTTGCTAATTTGCGATATCGCAAAAATTATAAATAGTTATCAGACGTATTACAGTATGATGAATTTTTTAATATTACTTAATTCCTGAAGTGACCTTATACGGCTTTACGTGGGTTAGGTTATAAAAATATTAAGTAAATAATCTGAATTAACATTTAAAGCAAGTAAATGTGATTGGTAGCTGTAATTTTTACTGTCTCTGAGATTTATGTTGATGTTTAAAAGGACAAACGGACAAACGGACAAACGGACAAACGGACAGACGGACATGAATAAATTGTCTCGTTTTGTTTATGCTGATGAAAAATTAATTTAATACACTATATTTTTTACTGTTATTTTACCTAGTAATTTTGTTAACAAAAATATTTTATTTATTTAATTGTTAAGAATTAATAAAATTAAAAAAAAAACAACAACAAAATCTTGTAAAATATTCTTTACATTCTTGTGTGTTTTATATATACTTTTATAATCTAATTTTCGGTATTTAAAAAAATACAAATAATGTATTTTATATATAAAATAATCATCATAAAAAAAAAAAAATTATCAACTTGCGTATCCAATAAAGTTTGTCCAGAAAGTGTTAAGTAAAAGTAAAGCCAAGTAAAAATTGCTTAAGAGTGTGTTAACTATAAGGCAATATTTGCACAACATATAAAAAAACAATACATAATATATGTAATCAAAAGGGGCAAAGTAATATTAAAAATGAGAAAAATGCCATGTGCAAAAATGCATTATCCAATTTCATGGTTATATACCTTTTAAAAAAAAATAATAAATACTGCAAGCTGGGCACAAATTGTTCTTCTCTGGTGCCCTTTCATTTTTTCTATGTTTTTTTCTTTTCTTTTTTCTTTTTGCTTGCTTTTGTTCATGCCAGCTGTTTTTACAGCTGTTCTGCCATAGCGTTTATCGTCATTTTCCGTAGAGTCAGTCAGTCAGCAAATTTTGCCACAGTTTTTCTCCCTTTTACTGGTTTCAGTAGGTTGCTTTTATTATTATTATTTTAATTATTATTTCAGGGATATGCAAGTAGTATTTGATTTCAAAAGCAAAGCTTGCAGTAAAATAATATTACGCCAAATCAAAAGCAAACAAAATTTTACTCCAATTACAAGGTCTCAGCGAAATTTTGCAAAAAATTACTATTGTTATAATAAAGAAATATTTGAGAATATCTAGCATCTAGAAATATTATTTCCTACTTTAATCTTGGCTCCCCTTTTACTGGAAAAACTTTAAAGTTTAAATTTAAATTTAAAACCCAAGATCAAACATTGTTGAAAGATCATTTACTAAAAAAAAACATTGCCACCAACTTGCAAATTTTCACATCAAGTTGCGAAAGCAATTTCCTGTCCATACAAAAATACAAAGAATCCGGATGAAGGCGGACGGACACTCGCTCGTACGATCATCATAATGGCACCCCACCAACCCCACTTTCCACTCCTCACTTCCCTCTTCCCACTCCTCACTTCTCACTCCCCACCATCATCTCCACTACTTATTTTCATAGCTGTACATTGAACTTTTGCCAACACATGGCTTTCGAAGCAAAAAAAAACAAAAAAAAAAAACACAAAAAACAACACTATAACTCACTAAATATAGATATAGGAATATATATATCTATATGTATGGGGAAAGGGTTGAAGCAGGAGGAGGAGGAGAAGATTAGGTGCGATTTATGGCCAGCCAGTCAGCGTTGTTCGCATGAAATCCAACTCTGGCCTGGGCCTGCAAAGGTTTCATAAACAATTGATACAAGAACCCCCCATAAAAAACACACACAAAATCCACGTGAATACGTAATACGGAATGTGTGTGCACAGTTATGGGAGACGATAGGAAAAAGTCCGATATTGATATGCCCACAAAAATATCGGAAACTTTAAATATTTGAAAATATTGAATTAAATAATAGCAATCGCAAAAATATAGCCATCGAAAATATCGAAAACTCTGATATTTGGAAATACTCAAATAACTACTTTGAATATTTGGAAATATTGAATTAAATATTAAAAAACATTTGCTGTATATCGGTAATATATATCGATATAATCGAAAACTTTGATTAATCGAAATATAGTACTTTCATATAAAGAATATAGGAAGCTTTGAATTTTTATTATTATTATTTATTATTTAATTAATTAATTATAAATTATTAAAAAAGCATTTCACTTTGATTTACCGAAATTATACAATTTAAAGGTTATTCCATTCAACTTTAAAATATGGATATTATCAAAAACTATAAATATCGAGTGATATCCAAATTTGTATTAAAATGTATTCCTTTTATCTTAAAAAAAAAATATAAAAAACGTGGATTTTTAAAAATTTATCAGCTTATTTTTAAAATATCGATATTATTAAAGAACAGTCTAATTACCTTAAAAATTTCGATATTATCAAAAACTTTGATTTATCGTATTTTTAAATATTAAGAAACAGTCAAGCATTTATTATTAAAATATTGATCTTTTTACAATTAAATAAATAAATTATAAATAAAATTAAAAAAAAAGATTATTTAATTTTTATTTTTTCTCCTTTTCCGATAACAGGTTTTTTTATAAAGTTTTTTTAACAAACATAAAAATTAACCTATGGTTAAGTTTGCTCTAACCGTTACGGTTATCTCTATTTAATATTTAAATTTACATATTGATTACCAATTCAATTGTATGCTTTCATTCTTTAACTCCATTATTTATTTATAAATAAATATATATTATTATATATAATTTGGTATCTGAATTATTTACAATTCTGTCTTGAATCTTAAATTTATAAACCTCCGTGTCCCTTATTCAATATCAACTCATATACTTTTCATAGTCGTGTTTCATTCATTAATTGAGTGTTTTTCCCACAGTGTGTGCATTTTTTAGTTAACGGAAACGAGGTAAAAAGTCACAAAAAATTGTCCTATCTAATCTGGGTTGTAAAAAAATAAGTAAAAAAATAAAAACAAAACCTAGAAAAAACGTTGCCATGCATCACCACACAATAAATAAGCCGCTCTCTCTATCTTTTCCACTCTGACGATCTCAACAAATAAAAAAAAAAACTGCAAACAAAATAAAAAATGCGCGCCAAAACGGGGCCATGAATTAATCAGTTTTTGTTGCTTTTCCTTTAATTATTATTATTATTATATATATATTTTTTTTGTGGCCGCTGATAATCTAATCGGAAAGCAGAACGAGCCACAACGAATGCCGTGTAAAATAAGTAAATAATGCACAATAAAAGTCATAAACCTTATCTGGAGGGAAAGATTAAAGTGTGTGTATGTATATATATATATTCCGAACAGGAACGTGACATTGGTCAAACAGAGAAGAGTGTGTAGCGGTCGTTATCAGTGCGTCGCGGACGTTATCACGATCGATTGGCCACACTAAACGCGGAAGAGGTAACCACAAAGTATCAACAAAGGTATCAAAGTATCAATGATCAATGGAGGGAAAATAAAAATATACACAAACACACATATATATATATATATAGGAGATATCAGAGTAGAATCTAGCTACAAAAAGGAGGTCATAAAGGTGAGTCAAAGACGGTTGGTAATAATATTTGCCTTGCCAGAAGGCTTATAAATAGAGCTAAAATTGGAGCAGTTTATGTTCTTAAAAGCTTTGTTATTTGATATCAACAATCACAGAACATATATACTTTTAATCACTTTCAATGTTTTCTTTTACAAGCCAGTTTTTCCTTATTTTTAATAACAATATTTATGCAAATGTCTTGATTTTTTCCTTTTAACCACATTTGCTATTGCAGTTCTCATTTTCACTCGAAGAAATATGGTATAAGAATCCACCGAGTACGCAATATGACGACTGCTGACTGATGATTCTACAATTCAACTCAAAGCCCCCGGATCGAAGGCATTATAAAAATAGAATAGGGGGAAATGCCAGCGAAACTTATTAAAAATTCAATAGGCAATCATCATCAAAAACGAATAAGGAATGAGAAGCCGGAAAAGTTGCCAAGGGGCCGCTTGGGAATTTGAACAAATGTTACCCGTCGCCTTCAGACCTCTCCGATTAACTGTTATAAAGCAAAAACTATAGGGGATTATGGGAGTATATATATACATATCTATAAATCGAGGAACTTGCAAAAGAACAAAAGTTAGAAAAATCAGGAACAAAGTGTGTGCTTTAGAGTTTTTTTTTTATGGCAAATGTTACACAAAGTATCTGTATTGCTAGCATAAAAAGATACAGTTGTGATGTAATATATAATATATAATAATATATAATATATAATATTGCATAAGTTCTTTTAATACAAAACTCAAAGAAGCTAAGTAAAGCCTATACTAAAATTTATTTTATTTTTAAAACATGGTTAGGCATAGATTTTTAAGGCGGGGGATAACCAACCTGAAAGCTGTCATTGTAAAAGTTATATTGAGTCTTGTAATGTTTATATATAATTTTTTTTTTAATTCGAAATTTTCTTAGCTAATTTTTAGATTATTTTTATGGAATTTTTAATTTTTATTTTAATTCGAAATTTTCTTAGCTAATTTTTAGATTATTTTTAGGGTTTTTGAGGAATTCCTTTTTTCTTTGATAGGAAATATTATGAGAAAAGCTGTTTAGATTTTAATTTTATTATCTTTCTATCCTCTTTTTTATTTTCTATTTATAGCCTTGTTTCTTTTATACAGTCTCTGGTTTTCTTCTATTTGTAAATCTATCTCTACTACTTTGTATCTTTGTACCTTTGTTTTCGAAGCTCTAAATCTTTGTATCTTCGTCTCTGTATATCTTTATATTTGTATCTTCGTCTACCGTATGTTTTTAAATTTGTATCTTCGTCTATGTATCTCTTTAATTTAGTATCTTCGTCTCATTATCTTTGTATCTTCGTCTTCGTATGTTTTTAAATTTGTATTTTCGCCTCTGTATCTTTTTATCTTTGGCTCTGTATCTTTGAATCTTTGTTTCTGCATCTCTTTATCTTTGTATATTCGTCTCTGTATCTCTTTATCTTTGTATCTTCGTCTCTGTATCTCTTTATCTTTGTATCTTCGTCTCTGTATCTCTTTATCTTTGTATCTTCGTCTCTGTATTTTTGTATCTTCGTCTCATGCTGTCTGCTCGCTGTCTTACCATCTAGCCATCTCTGTCCATCTTTGGGGTCGTTGCAGTGCAAAACTATAGTTGAAGGTGATTTCATAATGAGTGCTTTTCCTCCGCTTTTCCGACGTTTTCCCATCCTCCCTCCGCCCCCGCGTCTTTATGCCACTTCTCGTCGTCTCTATTTCTCTCCTTCTCTGTCTTTGTGTTTTATTGTATTTTGTTTTATTTTTTCTTTTAATTTTTTTTTCCTTTGGGGCCGCTGCACTTTTTGCATTGTTTTGTTATTGCGCTCTAGCAAAAATAGACATTGTCTGGACGTCGACGGCGACGCTGGCGGCGACTGCGACAGCGACCGCGTCAATTGTTAATTATACTTGGCTTTTTTCTCTCTCTCTCTCTTTCATTATTTTATTTTTGTCGTGTTTGCCTGCTTATTTTTCCCGTTTTCTTTAATTATATTTCATTACGTATGTGCATTTTATTGGCATTTTTTATGTGTGTGTGTGTGTCTGTGTAGGGTATTTTTTTGTTCGCCTTTTCCTCTCGTTTCGGTTGGCGCCCCCTGGCGGGGGGCGTCCGCAAACTGCACTTCCCTCATGCCATTTATTATTGGGATAGGTCATAAGTTGGATTTACTAGATGTGTTCCCGGTTAATAAGCAAGTCAAAAGAGCTTCGATATATCAAATAATACCTATCGATAATCGATAGGTTAATTAAAGGTGGTACAAGCTGGCAAATTTAATTTACTATCGGCATAGTTAATAAATTTGATTTATAGTAAGTAGGCAAGTCAATAGAGCTTTGATAAAGGACTAAAAAACCAATCGATAATTTCAATAATTAGCTTAACGATGATAGAAAACGTTAGAAATTGTATTTCCTATCGGCATAGGTAAAAAATTGTATTAATAGTAAGGGCAGGTCAATAGAGGTTTTTTATGAGACTAAAAACCAATCGAAAATTTCGATAAATAATCGACAAATTTTACAGACGCTAAGGAATTCGAGTGTTTTGTTGCAATAGTTCTTAAATTCGGTTTATATGCGAATACTCTCAAATAAAGACCAATTTCAGATACAACTTAATAATATTTTTGATGTATCTCTATCATCTGCCATGGAATATAATTATAATAAAGTAAATACAGCATTTAAAATTTTTTAAATATTTACTATGAAATTTTTCCTAATTTCTAGGAGGTAATTAAAAACCCCCAGAGACCTTTCTCTTATGCGTTTCCTTGCCAAAGTTAAAAGCTTTAAGATTCCAAGAATCAACTGAAAAAAAAGATACTTTTAAGCTCTGTAAATATGCTAGAATATTCACCAATAACTTAGCTGTTAAGCTTAAAATTGTACAACAGACTTTAAACACTGACACTCCCCACTCCACTCAGTTAATTATTGATTTAAAGAGCCAAATTAAACACAGAGTAGATGATTCTTGCCCGCTCTATGGCTCTTAATAATTAATAGGCTCGTGTTCATTTTCCTTTCTAAAAAACTTGATTGAAAGTCTGATGAAATCGAATGTAATAGAATTCCTGTTCGCTGTTTAAGGTATATAGTGAAATTTGATATGCAGAAATGTCTTTAGTTTAATGAAATTAACTTTTAAGGTCGATAGCTAAAGAGTATTCCCAGCAAAAACCATTTCGAAACAAATTCAAATAGTAACCTTCCTCCAAAGAGAGCAAAATTAATCGATCAAAAAACTTTCCATCAAGGCGAAGTTCAAATTGATTTACAATTCCCCCAAAAATACAGTTCTCAATTCCCAATTCCCATCATATGCTTCCTTCCTTCCCCCCAAATTCCCAAAAGTTTGGCAGCAAAAAGGAAAACTTCGACCCGCTCCGCCCCCTTCTTGAAATATTCAAAATAGAAATTCAAAACTTTTCGCTAAAAGTTACAAACTACGAAATAGTTGGCGGCTAGGAAAGAAAAACAAAAAAAAGAGAAAATAGAGAAAAACTAACAACTGAAAATGGGCGAAAACTTTTTATTTTTTTCTTTGAATGAATTTTAAAGTCGGTGGGAGGTGATGGCGTTTCTTTTGTTTATTTTAATAGCTGCACATTCGATAACAAAAGGCCGCCGCCTCCTCCTCCTTCTCTTCAAGATATCAGATACACACAAAGAAGCTCAGATACAGCTACAGAGATACCTAATACAGATACATTTGTATCTGTGCGTTTCGGCTATGACTTTTCCATTATTTATTTGCTCCCCACAAAGGCCGGCGCGCCGCAGTATCGAATGTGCATAAGTAAATAAACTTAACTGGGGACTGAGAACCAGAGGTACCTTGTTTTCGTAGCCTCTTATGAGTGTAAACATCCCTTTTGGAAATTAAAATAACATTTCGTGTGTAATTAGCAATTTCCAAGAGGAAATTCTAGTGTTTGTGTAATTTAAATTGGAGTTTGTTGTCCAAGTAAGAAGAGTAACCTGGTTTTATGATGTCTATACGCTCTGGCTTAAGAAATTGTAATACAAAATTATATTTGTTTTTCCAATAAAAATAACAATAATAAATTATGTCTTTAATTAAACTGTGGTTACATTTTTCTGCTAACTGAAGGAGCTAGATCCCGTTTTTAAGTCATAAGAAAAATGTAAAAGTTAACGTTAAAATATAGTTATTAACTAGTTAAAAATATTTATTTTTGTTGACCAAATATTTCGATTTTAGTTCTTGAACTTCATTAAAAAATTAGTTTGAAAAAGTTTTCTATTGCTTAATTTGTATATAAAATATATGTATGTTTATATTTTTTATGTTTATTTTATACAATAAAAACTACAAAATTCCAAAAAATATTTTTTTTCTTCTCTTAATTTTACCCTAAATCATATTTTATTGAAACTCCCAAAAAAAATTATTATTTAATTTTAAAGGATTTTCTATCGATTAAATTCGATAAGCTGCGATAATCATTAATATTGTATTGTGGCAATATAGAATAAAATAAATTAAATATATTAATTAAACCTAATAACAAAATAATATATATATAAAATAAAATTGCTGACAAAATCTATACAACCGTTTTTATTTAACAGGTGACAAATCCATATCTATCGATTAAATTCGATATACATTTTTCATAAACTCCAATAGCTTTCTTTAAATTAATAAAACAAGCTAAAAATGAACTAAAATGCTTAATAAAATAAAATTTAATAAAAAAAAACGTAACAAAATACAAGGAAAATAAAATAAAAAACAATAAAATACAATGAAAATAAAATAAAAAATAACATAATAAAATAAAATGTAAATGAGAAGACATACTTCATACCTATTTTAGTTTATTACAATTTAATACAATTTGAGCTCTAAAAATAGCATCCCCTCCCCTTTCGAATCGCAATCATGGGTTAAAAATGGCACACGAAAGCACACACGCAAAGAAGAAACGGCGAATGGAAAAATAAAAGTCGGCGGAAAATATATAGACATAAGGAAAAAGGGAGAGAGGGCCGTACTATATCGACAAATGACTGACAAGCAAACCATAACAACAAAAACACCAACATCAATGACACACACACACAACTATGTATGTGTGAGTGCAAAGTGCCGGGTCGATAAACAAAAAAAAAACGAAAAAAAAAAAAACAGAAAAGCAAGCAGGCAGCGCTGCCCGCTCTGCCGCTTCTCTGCCAGCGTCGACAGCGCTGCCAGCTGATAGCGGGCGTCGACGCGTTTGACTCATTAAATATTTTGCAACCTTGACCGTTCGAAAAAGCGATTAAAATTGTGATGTGTACGTATTTGTGTGTGTGTGGTGTGTGACTGTGTGTGTGCGAGAGTGTGTGTGGGTTTACCCCTTGTGAATGAAACAAAAACTATTGACATTTTAGCAAAAAAAAATGAGATAGAATGATAAATAAAACTAGACGATAAATATAATTCAACGATAAATATAACTAAACGATAAATAAAACTGAAAGATAAACTGAACTAAATGAAAATAAAATATAATATTTATAATAAAATTAAACTAAAGGGTAAATATAAATAAACAATCTAAAACTGAGAGAAATAAAACTAAAAATTAAATAAACGATAAGTACTCGAAACGATAAATGAAACAAAACGATAAGTACAAAAACTATAAAAAAAAGAAATTCATGCGTTGTAAAAAAAAAGAATAATAGAAAAAAACTAACTGAAAACTGACAAGACCTGACTAACAACATTATTATTTTATGTATAAAGTAAGGAGGTAAATTAAAAGTTATCGAACTAAAATTAAATACACATTTTTAATAACTTTTCTTTATTTTGTAATTTGAAAAAAAAAAAAAACACCAATTTAAAGAACCTAGAACCCTAATCTTTAAAAATCTTTACATTCCAACTACTTTTCCAACTCAATTAGTAATGATTAAATTCGATACATGGGTTAGATAAAATCCGATAACTAGCTTTCAATGCGATTCAAAGACCAAGGAATACAAAAGAGAGTTGAATGAAAGAAAACTAATCCCAATTAGTGAGTGTTAGTTTTCAGAGCGAGAAAGAGAGGGAGAGTTTTCAAAAGAGAGATGATGATAACAAAGCCCCCCCGAAAAAAAAGAGAGGGAAGAAAAAAAAGCAAGAAGCTTTTTTATCGCTTTACTCGCTTTTCTTCTCCTTGGCTTTCTTTTCCCCTCCCATCACTCCTTCCACATATACATAGTTCTTCTTTTCATCTCTTTTTTTTTCTTGCAGAAAAGACAACAACACAAAAGGAACAGATTCCGGACTCCCATGACATTCTAATGAAGTTAAATTGCCATTAGGGTATAGTGTGTGTATAGTGTGTATGTGTGTGTTTCCATTTCCATTTCCATTTCAATTTTGATTTCAATTTCAGTCCAAGTCGAGCATAAATATCTTGGATCTGGCACCAAACTGTGGAACGAAAAGAAATATATATGTATATGTATATGGGGTGAAAGAGGGCCATTAAAAGTCGATTAACAGATGGATTTTGCTTCCCTTAACATTCGATTTTGTGGTTAGTTTTGCCCTTTTCCCTTCAGTCCCCACCTTGGGCAGGAAATTTGTGGTTTCTGATGATGTGGAAATGGTGGAAAACACTAGAAGAGATGCCCTTTTCAAAGGGCTATACTTAATTAAATAATAAAGAAGAATATATGTAGGGTTCTCTTGGGTTCCTTATATCTTTATAGGTAATTCAACATTCTAATTAAATACAGACCCAGTAATTTTTATAACTCTCTTTAATTTACTTTAATTTCTTTTAAATTAAAGACCTATTCAACCTATTTTTTAAGCTAGATCTTTTGACTTTTTTTCTTTTTAAACGTTTTCTTTATATTATCTTGTGCTAATCTCTGTGGCAAACAACAGTTCTTTTTTATCTCTATCCCAATGACATCAATCACCGAAACTTTTTCCGCAAGAAATGAATACAAAAAACAAAGAAAAAAAGACAACAACTTGAAATTGCGTTCTAATTTGGCAAACACAACAAAAAAAACAAAAAAAAAATGGAGATTAAACAGAACTTTGGTCACTCTGATCCCCATTTTATATCTTTAAAAATTGGTTTTTTGTTCCAAATGGCCACATTTCTTCTAGTCTTAATTGCTGTCATTCAAGATGACAAAAAAGACGGGGAGGAAAATTGTAGAAACCCGTAGAAAATGGGGGGAAAAAGGGTGGCCAGTGGCCACATCCCCTTTTCCTTTTATTTCCTCTCTCACTCTCTCAATCTCCTTTTACTGTTGTAATCGTCATTGTGGCAGGTCAATGGTGTTAAATTACATATAATTATTTGTAGTTTCTTTTTCATCCATCCAGCTACCTACCCCATCCTTTT
Source organism: Drosophila seguyi (assembly GCA_008042675.1). NCBI lineage: Eukaryota > Metazoa > Arthropoda > Insecta > Diptera > Drosophilidae > Drosophila > Drosophila seguyi. The sequence continues at coordinate 56,119 of VNJU01002917.1, read as the reverse complement.
GTCTTCTCAAGTGCCTTTCCTTCGACGGCTTCCACTTCCACTTCCAAACTTCCCCAAGCCGCAAACTGAACCTCATCATCATCATTATATATCGTCATCTGTTTGTGCTTTTTTTTTTATTTTGTTACGTTTTCCGGATTTTTTTTATGGCTCTATTTCAGCGCCTTCCCTCTCTCTATTGCCGTGTTTTTGCAATGACTCATTACCTGCCAACTACCAACTGGCGTTGAATGCAAATTATGAAATCAATTCAAATGCAAAATGTTGGTAAGCGATATTTCGCTTTGAAGGTTTCCCCATTACCGTCAAGTTGAATCCAAGGGGGGAAAAACAAGAGAGAAACAGCAACAAAACAAAACGAAATAAATGCGGAAACGTGTCAAAGAGGAGGTGGAATGTGTTCAATTTCTAGGTAATTACAGGTGTTTTTCTCTTAAACAGCAACCGGAACAGCTGAATGAAACGGATAACAGCTGATAAGAATAGCTGAATGAAACAAAGAACAGCAGAATGGAACGGAGAATAGCTAAATACGGAACATAGGACATTTTAAATTATTATTATGATTGAAAATACATTAAAAAGAAAACAGAACAATGGAATAGAACGACAATAACAGAATGGAAAAGGTAAACTATAGATTAAAACCCATAACTAGTGAATGGAACAGCAAAAACGTTTAAATAAACTTAATAAATAACTAAATTGAACAAAACAAAATGGAATGGAATGGAAAACGGGAGAATCTTTTTGATATTTACTAATTGGTTTCATAAATATTTTAATTTCAAATTTAATCAAAATATTTTAAGCTATAAATTATTTATAATTAAATGTTAATACCTCCTAACTACTTAATGCTACTTAATTGAACCTCTCTAATATTTAAATTTAATAAAAAATAAATCTATTTAATGCAGCAAAAAACTGGTTAATTTTCGACACATGGAAAATGTTAAATATTTCAAAGCTTCCAATTTCAAACATTTCCTTTCATTAAAATTCAAATGAATAATCAAAAATTGATTTCTATGAATAAATAATAATAGTTTTCCCCCCAAATGGGGGGCTTATTAAAGTCATAAATAAATAAAGTTTATGGAACTTAATATAAGCACACGATTTCGAGGTGGAAACTGGTTTAAGCCAAGTAAGTAAGCTGTAACCAGTGGCATTGAAACGAGTCAAGGTCAAGGAATCCTTAAAATGGAACAGTTTTATAAACAAAATCAATCTGGAGGGTGATATCTTGTTAAGTATTCTTCGTATAATTCGTATTAATTCATATAACAACTTCACTTTCAAGAAGCAATCATAAACCGTCACATTTCAGGTTTATTTCCATCACACAGAAAGAAATCTAATCTCCTGCTGGACTGACTTTCCGAGAATTTTAATTGAAAGGCCCCGCGGCGACTTGGGGGACTGATAAACGGAAATCAGAGTGCTTTAAATTGCATCTTTTTTTTGCGGCGCGTGCAATATGAAATATAAACAAATGACTAATCCCCTCTAATTAGGAAAGTGAGTATTAAAAAGAACTATCCTTGACAGCTGCTATCAGATTCTCCTGTATAAATATTATCATTATTAGTAGTGTTCCTGGAAAATCCTAAGCCAGCACAGAGAAGCAAACTAAAAAAACAAAAATAAACAAAAACCCTGAGTGGGTATTATATATTTTTTCAGAGGGGAGGAAAACTAATACCCCGACAGCAACAGTATTTTTATCTTCCTTTCACAAGGATGCTTTAAAAAAAAAAAAAAAAGGAAAAAATTGCAATTGCGCAAAACGGAAAAATAATACCAACCCACACGCCCTCCCTGACAGCAAAGAAAAAAAAAAATATTGTATAAAGATAAGGCAAAGGAAGACCATATAATTGATTGAAGGAAAATAAAGAGAGCCCAGGGAAAGCTTTAACCAATTAGGGGAAAATTATATGAGAAAAAATATGAAAAAAAATATGAAAAAAAAAATACAAAAAAAAAAAGATGAAAGAAAATATGAAACAAAATATAAGAAAAAAAATATATGAAAAAAATTGTATGAAAAATCCAGCAGAAACTATCGCCATAATTGGTCAAGGGAAAATAATACACAGTAGCAGGAAAATGACACTCAATACCTTTACTCTTCATCTCGCTTCCATTTTCTATATTCATCAGGAGAAAAAAAAAACACAGAATTTCTAAAGAAAACTGATACTGGAAAGTCCGCCCAAGGATAACTAATAGCTTTTGTGTAACAATATGTTGCTGAAAACTAAAATAGAATAAAGCAAACAAAATACTGCACTGCAAATTGGACAATATCAGATGAATAACAACAACAAAATACAACCAATTATAAAGAGCATATTAAAGCTGCAGAATATAGAAGAAAATCAAAATGAAAATGAAATACGATGACAGGCAGAGACAACAATATAATTAAAGGAAAAGCAAAGGGAAAATGATGATATGATTATTGTTCACACAGCAAAAAGGAAAACAACAATTCCAACTGACTGCCCAGGAAATCCACAAACACACACACACACACTCGCTTCGCTTTTTTTTCTTTTTAATTTTTCCTTCCACTTCAATGCAAATAAACGCAATTTGCAACCTTTTTATTATTGTAGTATTTATTGTAAGCAATATTGACAGTCAGTCTGAGGCCAACCGATAGGTAGAATAATAATAATAATCATTTTTGTAGCAAAAATCCATTAAAAATTATATATACATTTTCGATTTTAATTCACAATTATGAAAATTGCTTGTCAAAATATGTATAGGAAGATAATATATACATTATTTGATTTAAATTAACAAATGCAATATGCAGGATGCAGGATGCAGCAGGATGCAACAGGATGCGAAATGCTAATTGTCATTATTGCCACCTGGTTGAATCCGATAACCTTACACGTCATAATTCTGATTAAATAAGCTTTGAATTGAAGTCTTATTTGCTGAATTTTTGGAATGAATAATTAAGGGAATAAGACAAAAAAAAAACTAAAAGGAAAATTAAATATTTCCTTAAAAATATGAATATAAAAAATTGTTAATTTTAATATATATTTTTTTTAATAAACATGAATTTTTGTTCCAAAATGTCTCACTGATTATTTCTTTAATATTTAATTAATATTAATTTTAATATTTTTCCTTTTTAAACTAAAAACGAATTTGTGTTTCAAAATGGATTATTTTTTATATAAAAAAATATCTGTATTGTATTTAATAGTTTAATTAAGCAGCGATTTTGTATTACAAAATACTTAAGCAAAATATCTATTAAGTTTATTCAAATCTTTAAAATATTTTAATATTGAAACATTTAAATATTTTAAACTTCTTTGGTCTTCCTACCTATATTTTTGTAAATTTTTAGGATAAAAATATTTAAACTGTTAAATTCTTAAAATTTTCGGATCTCTCTATCAATCAAAATATTTAAAATATTAAAAATACTTAAATATTTAATATTTATAATTTCTTGGGCCTTTTTTCGAACTTTTTGTATATTTTAATTTATTCATATAAAATATTTATATACTTTTGTGCAATATATTTTTTTAAAATCACTTTTGGCATTCATTTTAAAACATTTCCAAGTTTTCAATATTTTATGCTCAATTCTATAAATATTATTAAATAATTTCTCTATAAATTATTAAATTTTTAGATTTTTTCCACTTAAATAAACCACATAAAATATATAAATAATAAAAAACAACCAAAATATTTCACTAATTTCCGCAAAAACTTCTCCCCCAAGACTGAGCTTGCACTTTCTTTTCTTTTTCTTTGCTTTTCTATTTCTTTCTTGCACTTTTTCCTCAATGAAAATCCGATGCACACACACACATACACATACAGGAAATGAGCTTTGCGGCGGAAATTTGTTTGGTGCATGAATGTGCATGTGTGTGTGTGGGAAAATCTGATTTGACGATTTACCGATTTACCGATTTGCGGCAACTTAAATTACTTGAATTAAGAGCTTGGACACTCACCTGTGAATCGATGGTGCACCTGATGGGAGGCGTTGCTGATACGCGGACATGTTGGCGGCCTGCTGCTGCTGCTGCTGTTGCTGCTTTTGGTGTTGCTGCTGCTGCTGCTGCTGCTGCTGCTGCTGGTGCTGCTGCTGTTGCGTTGTTTTACTTTGCTGATTAGAGACTGATGATTGATGCAAATGATGGGACGTTGGTCCATTATCATGCTGCTGCTGCTGCTGCTGTTGCTGCTGCTGCAACTGTTGCTGGTTGCTGCTAGCAACGCGCTGCTGCTGCTGCTGCTGCAAATGCTGCTGCTGCGCACCGTTGGGTGTGTTGTTGTTGCTGCCGCTGCTGCCGTTATTGTTGTTGCTGTTACTGCTACTGCTGCTGTTGCTGCCGCTGTTGTTGTTGTTGCTGTTGCTGCTGCTGCTGCTGCTGCTGTTGTTGGTTGTGGGCGGCGGAGCACCGACCTGCACTGAAGTGGAGCGTATAGCTGCTTCCATTTCATGCCGAACTCTTTTGGCTTAAACACTTGTTTTGGCGCCCAGAATAGATCGATTCAAAATTGATTAATGTGTTGCTGCTGCTGCTGCTGTTGCTGTTGCTGCTGTTGTTGCTGTAGCCGCCAACAGCATTGCACTGCGACATTCTCTCCGGAGAAATGCCCCGCACACACAACAAAAAAAATTTATATGTCACTTGTTGTATTTTTTATTTAATTTTTATTTTTATATATATTTCCTTGTATTATTAGGTTGAATTTATATATTTTTTTGTGGCTGTTGCTGCCACAACAGCACAGTTGTTGTTGTTGGGGGTTAGCCCTTTTTAATGGCTTTTCATTTTGTATTTTCTTTTTTTTTCGCACTTCTCGGGTTGTATTATTTTATAATTTCCTTTGCTAATTTCTTTTTATATTTATAAATTTGATTTAATATTTATTTTCTTGTTGCTCTATTTACACATAACACATACACATACACCTTGCTGTAAGGATAAGGATATAGACAATTATATAGACACATACACTGGGGGTTTCCTTCAATACTCCTTTACAACAACAAAAAACAAGATAAAAAAAAATGGTTAACAGTAAAATATGAATACATTTAGAATTGGTTTTTTTTGTGCGCTTTTTCTGGTTTTTTTTTTAATAATTCCCTAAAAAATCCGAAGCAAACCGAACCAAAATCACGACACCACGAATTTTTCCATTAATTAACAGCTTTGCACACCACTTTTTTTTCATTACGCATTTGGTCAATCTCGCGCCGTCTCTCTCTTGCTCGCCGTCGCTCGCTTGCTCTCTCTCTTTTGCTCTATCACAAGACACACACATATACACACACGGACAAAAAACGAAAGAAATGTAATAGAGGGGAGAAGCAAGTAAAAACAAAAATAACTTTTCCGCCGCTGTTGTTGTTTTCGTTCGATTTTCAACCTGCAAAAAAACAAAAAGAGAAAAGAACACTCTGATTAGTTGAGTTGCAAAAAAAAGTTACAGTCACAAGTAGGGATGGGGGGAGAGGGGAAAAAAACGATAGCAGGCATAGCAGGTTAGATGATTAGAAAATCGATAATGGCCATAAATATTCCAGTAGATAATGTTCCAAGTCCCCAGTCCTCAGTCCCCAGACCTTAGACCGGTTTTCAGTTTCAGTTTGAAGTGCAGGCAGGCAGGCATTATCGCAATCGCATTATCGTCTGCCAGCGATTACGATTACGATTATAATTCTGTCATTGAATTGCCTCCCTGCCTCCCTGCCCACCTGCCTGGACAGCCTTTCGACTGACTTTTGGTTATCGACAGGGAGCTTAAGGTATTTACGGCCAAAAGTCCTCCAGATCAATGGGAAATATATAATATTGGCAATTCAATAAATTGCTTTAGAGGGGGGAGAAAAATCGAGGTCCGCAGATATCGATGTTTTTCAGGGTTTTTAAATTGGAGCATTTTTCCCCTAACATAAATTTTAAAAAATATTCATGTTTATTGTACACAAATATACTTATTTATTGATATGGTAAAAACATCGATAGTCGACTAGAAAATATCGATGTAAAACAAAAAAATAAAATAACAATGCATCGATTTTTCCATCAATGTTTCTCCACCTCTTCGAAAGCCAGAACCTTTTTAAAAATATTAAAATTCAAAAATACAAAATTTTTTACAAATTCAATAAATTTCCCATTAACTTTTTATATTCATTTTAACTTTCGTTGAAAGTATTGATAAGCTCAATATTAATTCACCCAAAATATGTACGAAGACTTACAAAAAACAAACATTCAAATTAAATTTCATTAAATTATAAATATAAATATTAGTATAAAAGTATAACAACTATTTACAATGTTCCCATAGGCAATAAAAACCAAATAAAAATACCTTTGTTTTTGAAGAGAGAAAAAACCTAAAAACACAAAAAATAATCATAGCCCCCAGATATGTACATCACAAATCCCAACTCAAAGTTCATTAAATTCCCATCATTATATTTTGTAATAAAAAGCAATTACTGAAATCAATTGAAATTTAAATTCACAGCAAAATGATTCAACGAATTGTAGTTTTTTTCCATTTTTTCTTAATTGAAGACAGAAAAATGTTTAATTATTCCGGAAATGTGCTCATAAACTTGTTTACGATGTTTTGCAAAAGTAATGTTTATATTAACATAAAAGTAATCATATTTTCATAAGAAAAAATCTTAACAATTTTAAAAATAACCCTAGTATCTAATAAAAAATGTTAATAATAAAGATAATGGTGCCTTGAACATGAGTCACATCGCAAGATTTTTCGGCTGTATTTATTTTTAAATTTCCGAAGCCCTTTAAGCGAATAAGAAGATAATGATGAAGTCGATGATAATGAAGGAGAACTCATCAATAATTTTTCGCCCACTCATCTATCATTCGATATCAAACACACACACACACACTCACACAGGCACACTCGAGAGCCGTACGAAACGGAGAAGAAGGAACAGCTGCTGTGTGCATGAAATCCGGCAACGTCGCTATACCTCTTTCTCCCTCCTTTGCTCCCACTCCCATTATATTTTCGGTATTTTTGGCCACATGTCTTTTATCTTCTGCCAAACTAAATACTAAATACTCTTCTATAATACTAAAAAACAAATTCACGCTATCATGAAAATTGAGCGCACACCGAAAATTGAATTGAATTTAAGCTGCGAAAATTAAGCAAGAAATTCCGCAAAACCAAGTAAAATAAAAGCGGTGGCAAAAGAAAAACACACACGAGGGGGATATACAAACGGTGAGTAGGGAGGGGGGGAAACAAAAAAGAAGAAAAAATGAAAAATCAACCAAGCGTCGCAGGCAAAGCAATAAAAATACACAGAAGCAGACGAGGCGACGTTGCCAAGCTTCGCACGAGTGCGAATGAGAGGCAAGACAAAAAGGAAAGAAAAAAACTTAAGCACGCGTAAGATTAAAGCAGCGCCGTTGCCAATTTTCATCCAGAGGCAGGCAGCATGGCAAAAAGCAAAAGGCAAAAAGCAGAAAGCTTGAAAACAGCCCCAGTGCAAACAAATTAATATAAAAAAATAACAGACACACATACACGCAGCTACACACAGCCGACGACAAAATGCATGAAAAGGAAGCTTAAAAACTATAAGAAAACAAAATAACAGAAACAGAAGACACAAGAAAACAAAACCCGAAACAGAGAAACACAAGCAAAAGGCTGCAGTATAACAATAATATATTAGACTAAACAATATTATGACTTTTAAACCATAATTAAAAAAATAATCAGTAAAAATATATATATTAAAAAAAACCTATATAATTTTTGTTTTTTATAGTACACAGTAAACATTTTTTCGCTCACTGTACCCAGAGTACTGTAATAGCTTAAAAAAAAAACAACTCAAAGAAGAAGACGAAAATGATGCCGAGGCACATGTTCAAGAGCGAGAGCGAGACAGAGAGGGGTAGATGGCGTGCAAGAGTGATACCCATCGAGTGGAAGAGAGACAGCAACACGAGGGGGCTCTGCGCACAAGTCAAGCGGAAGAGCGACTGAGAGCCGGCGGTGGAGAGCGAAAGGGACTCAACGTACAACAAATAAACGACCCATCGAAGCAGTAATGGAGCAACGACTAAGAAGAAGAAGAGGTGAAACGGGGAGGCAGGCAACGGCCGAGGATGAAAGAGATGGAACAATGGGGGGATGGGTATAGGAGGAGAGGCCACTGCTGAGGTTGAGCAAAAACAGAAAAGGAGAACACAGCAGCAGCAACAACAACAAAACGCGGGAACTTTTACACAGTCAGCAACATCAGCGCACGTCCACGTTAGCACAGTGGGTGCCAAAAGGACTAACCATTACAGTTATATTTACAAAGTTTATTATTTAATTTGAATTTATAATAGTATTATTTTTTTATTTATGTTTTTTATTCAATTATCATATTAATAATGTTAACTAAGAGGCCTTGTTACACTTTATTTTCCATTGGCGAAATATCGGCTTTAATAAATTACTGCAATTTGGACAGGTGTTATAATTGCGAACACCACTGTGCACACAGGCACACACTTAAATGTACACGAAAGCAAACAGTAGGCGGCATGGCAAATAGAAAGAGAACGATATGGAGGAGGGGTGGTGGCGTGAGGGCGGCTCAGTGGGTGGTGGAGGTAGGTAGTGAGCCAGAGACATCTTGCGCAGGAACGCTCGTCCGTATGTAAGTGAGTATGTTTGTGTGTGTGTGTGTGTAGGTAAAAGAGTGCGGGTGACGCAACAGCAACAACAAGTGCAAGGCGGCAGCGCCGTTGGCAACTGAATACCCCACACACACACACACATACACACACAGCTTAAACCAGACGCACACAAACAGACGCGCAGACATAAAACTCGCAACGTCATAAAACGAATCGAACAACAAACCGACCAAGTGACTAAACGTCGAACAACGGAACGTCAGACAAGGCGACGGTCGGAACGAAACGACGAACTCACCAAAAAATTCCCCAGAGTGCCAGCAAGGGAGCGGGAGAGAGAACGAGAGAGAGAGAGATAGTGACAGAGGGGAGGGAGCTGGCAAAAGCGAGCGATGGCCCGAAACGTTGCCAGCGAGTGCGAGCGAGAGAGGGAGAGCTTGTTTTTGTTGTCTGCTGCTGCTTCTTGCTTCGTTCGTTCGGCCTTTTATTTCATATTTTTGGCTTTACTCTTTTCGGGCTATTTTCTTTCCCGCTGTTTTAAGCAATTTTTCAAGCAATTTAAGAACTTTATCAGCATCGCGGTAAGGCCTTCTTCTTTATACTTTATTAGCGAAAAATCAATGCCTTTGGAGCGTAATACTTTAAATTCAATTACTAAAACAATTAAAAAACTTCTATACGACGGTACAAAATATTTTAACGTAAATTGACAAAATGCTAACTTTCTAATTATTTCCCTTTTTCAATTAAATTCTACTGCCCAACTATAAAAAAGGGATTTTTATGCAATTAGCAAAAGTTAAGTGAAAGAACTATTCACTGAGAGAGCCCTGCCGCTGGCAATTTAATTTTGTTATGCATTGTTTTATGGAAGTGGTTAAAGTTTAATTGAACCACCTGAGCACATGTTGCTCTAATTGAATTAATTAAACACATTGTGTGCATTTTTGTTGCTTATCTTTGTAAAGTATTTTACAATAAAAATTATTAGAGTACATTTTGTTGCTACATATTCAACTTTATAAATAAAATGCATGTCCCGCGAAGCAAATACTAAAGCAGTTTAATTACCTCTTGTCGTGCTTATTAATTAGCTTTGTGATAATCAGAAATTTAAGCAATTGTTCACAAAAAATAAACCTGATGCCAGGGAATTAATACCAATGTACGAGAAAACCTGTGCACGATTGTCATAATAACAAAATTAACAAATTTAAGCTTTAAAATTTGGCCTTGATTGAAAATAAATAAAATAAAAACGAGTTTCATGAATTTTAGAGAGTACAATTTGGTTTAACCTAAGGAACTTTTGGAATTTTTGGTAGATTTTATAAAATTGCCTTTATAATAATATAAAATTACTTTTTATAGAGCTTTAGATTAAGGTTTATTGTTAATAATGGTACCCAGTCATTTCACATAAACCTTTCCTAATATTAAACAATTAAAATAGAATTAATATCCAAAAATAAACATTTTTCATAACGCTTTATAGAAATTCTCCTTTTCCAAAGGTTTGAAAAGAATCGCTAAGAAATAAATTAAACATTTTGTACGATTATTACTCTCCCTTGCGAATTTTCCACCAAGTTTTCCTTCTTTTTAGCTTCTCCACTGAAAATAGCTTAATTTTCGTGTGAAAAGCGGCAACGTCGCAATTTAAAACCCCACAAAGTGCAGCAGCAGCAACAACAGACGACTGTGTGCGTGCGAGTGTGTGCATGAAAAATGATAGGAGCCTTTCGTGTGGAAGGCAAAAGGAGAAGACAACACAAGAGGATAGAGGAGAGAAGACAAGAAGAGGCCAGGAGCAGAGGCGGCCGACAAGGAGCAGAGCATGATAAAAGACGGGTGGTGGGGGTAAAAACGAGTCTAACGAGTAAAACGCAGCAGCGGCAGAGGCAGCGGCAGCGGCACACACGGAGCGCAAGGTGAAACACGTACGAAAAAGTTAAAGAAAACAAGAAGAAAACCGTGTAAAGAGACTGCTAGAGAGAGACAGGGAGAGCGGCATAATAATAATAATAATAATAATTGTGGAGCACATACACACACACTCACACAGAGACTCGTATAAATAGCAGCGCATGCTTTTTCACTGTTTTATTCACATACAAACACACATGACTGTGTGTGGGTGGTTGGCGTTGCTTTTAGTCTTTGTTGTTGCTTGATAAAAGCCAGAAATACGTACAGAGACGGAAAACGAAATGGGGAAAAAAGGAACAGAAAAGAGAATAAAAAAAATCACGAGTAGGCCGAAAGCAATTCATTTCAGATAAACGCCGCCTGCTGCCCCTTTCTTCCTCCTTGTCTTGTTTTTCATCTATATACTCTTCCTCCAATTCATTCTCCTCATCCTGTTCTTCTTCTACTTCTTCCACTTTTCGGTGTTTTTGGTTTTATTATTATTATTATTTTGTTTGTAAAGTAAAGTATTGATTTTTCGCCTTTGAGCTTTAATTTAGTGCACAAATCGTATATGCGTGTGCGTGTGCTAGCGTGTGTGTGAATGCAAATTACAATTGCGGGAATACAAATAGATGCGCTTTGAAGTAAATTAGTAAAAGAAAATAAGAAATAATTTTTTAGTAAATATTTTACGTCAATTTTTATTTTTCTAAAATTTTTTGATTTATTTATTACTTTATTTGTATTTATTTAATTTTTATAAAACAGTAATTTATGTAATTTTCCGCATAGTGTATTGCCTGCGTGTTGTTTTTATTGCGTGCGCGTGTTTTATCAGCCATTGTAGGGGAAAACTTGTTTTCCACCCCAATTTTTACCGTACGTAGGTTGCAGATTTTAGTTATTTTTCATTTTTTTCGGTTACTTTTCTTAATTTATTTATGTGTGTTTGCGAAAACACGAAAATATCTGCCCACATAAACACAGAAACAGAGAAAATAAGCCAGAAAAAAATAACAACAATAACAAGAGAGTGTAGTTGCAATTTTTAAAATTGCAAAATGCAAAGTGCAAAATGTTTAGTGATACGCATATGTCGCACACATGTGGTGTTTCTTTCTTCTTTAATCTGCCAAAGTGGAAATTCCATGTGGAAACAACATCAAGTTGAATTTGCACACGACTTAATGGCAAGTGTTTTTATGATTTTCATAAGTTTCAAATTTCATATAATTAAGGTTTTTTTTTTAATATTTATAAATGTTTGTATATTAAAGTTTCTTTAATGAATCAAAAAACACTAAAGGAACTATTTGAAATTCATTTTTCGTCTGAATTTTTATACCCTTCCAGGTAGGGTGTTAATATTTTAGTACGAAGCTTGCAAAACATTTACAATATTATTAAAATACTCGTGATAAAAACATTTTATGTATAAAATAAATAGCTTCTTGTTTTCATTTAAAATTTTTAGAAATAAAATTTATATAAATATTCAATTAAATTTTAATTTAAAATATATGAAAATAATCAAAGAGCTTGTTTTTATAATTATTTTTATTTGTCAAATATTTCTAAGATATTTTGCCAAATATAATTATAATCTTTATGAGTAATATTAAACATTTGTAAATCAGAAAACCTTTTTTTAAAAGAATAAGTTATTTTTAAAAACAAGTGAAAAGATGGCAAAATTTTCCAAATTCAAGTTTGTATAAATACGAATTCTTCTGATTTTTTTTAGCTTCCCTTCTCTGTTTTCTCCGTCCTTGTCTTTGTTGTTTCCTTTTCTCTTCTTCAGGTTCAAGAACATTCGAGAGGCGGAGAGATAGTGAAGAATCGACGACGGGTATGAAAAAAAAGGCGATAAGAAAGTTGCGCGAGATAAGAACAAGAGCAAGGAATTTGCTTTTAAATTACTTTCACATGTTCCAAAGTTTGCAAATGGCATAATAAATACAAAAAGAAAAAGGGAAATACAACAAGGGGAGGAATGATCTACATTCGATGGCGCAGAAATAAAAAAAAAATAAAAGAAATATTGATATCAACTTTGACTTTTGCTCATTCATTATTTGCGCCTTTATTGTTCGTCTCTGAAGCTTTGTTTCGTTTTCGTTTGTCGCGTAATTTCATATTGCTTTAAATTTTTTCTTTTTGTTGTGTCATATTGTACATACATATTTTCTATTTATTTGTTGCCAGCAAACATAAAAATTCCATTAAAATGTCTCAGGCCACTGTGTCTCTGGTTCCAACCCCCTTGCTAAAGATTTCTCTATAATCCCAGATTTACATTGAATTATTATTTTGGAAGTTTATTTTTTGTGTTGATTAAATGCTAAAAAGTACTTAAAAAAAAAGAAAAATAGTTATAATTTATTTTTGAAATATTTTAAGAATTCAATAAAATTTATAAAGGTAGATAAAGAAAAAATGTTTAAAGTACATTTAACAACACTTTTTAAGATATTTTCTTAGTTAATGTTAAAAAAAATCAGAAGGCAAATTTTTTTGTACATAATTTAACCTTTCGATATAAATTGATTATTTGTTTTGTAATTTATAATTAAACCTATTTTTGTACCACGGTGTATAGATTTTTGTTCTCTCTTTTGCAAAATATTTTTCTTCTGTTTTCTTTTTCTTTTCTTCGTTTCCTCCATCGGCGAAAAAGGCAACGATGCCAAACTTCAGGCGAACGTGAACTTTTTACTTGCGTATCTTCTCAATTTGTTGTTGTTTTTTTCTTCTTTATTTTACAAACATTTCCCATTTTTTTCTTTTATTTCTTTTTCTGGAGAGGAGGAAAAATCAATATGCGCGTATTGCGATTGCATTTAAATGAACGCAAAAAAAAAAACACAAGACAAACAAAAAAGAAAACAAGAAATACCATGTGAATGTGAATTTTTCTTCCTTTTTTTATAAACATATATTTGTTATTTGTTTTTGGTGTGCGAGTGTGTGTGTGTGGCAACAAATAAAAAAATATGGTGAGCAGCAAGCAGACAGAAACCGGTTCAACAAGAAATTCTACGTGCGGCTTAAAAAAAATTATATACATATATTTAAAAAAAAAAAAAAAGAAAAACAAAAAGAAGAAACTCAAACCACGTTGTATATATGTATGTAAATATATATCACGTAGTATAGCTATTCACATTTCGAACACACATTTCAAAGAAAGAAAAGAAATTGGTTGAAACATCATCAGTTATATTTGCATAATTTAAATGCTAATTAGCCAACGGATCGCGTTCGGAATGGGAATAGCTATAAGAACGAAGGAGAAATATGCAGAGAAATATATATAGTACAAATATGTAGAAGTTGGTTAAAAAAACGCTCGAAAGGCCAGGCCACGAAAGGTATAAATAAATAAAGCCACAAATCTATGGAAATATATACCACAATATAGCGAGGCATCGACAAAAAAAAAATAGAGATACCAAAATATAACAAAGAAAACAAAGAGATAAAAAAAAACTATAAAAAAACTCGATATTTTTGGCGCCACACGTTTTAGCTGGAAGAAGAAGAAATCGAACACATGTCGCGAGGAGAATTGATGAAATCAAATCAAGAAGAGGAGACTTGGAAGACAGATTCTTAACCTCGACTAAGAGGGTTTTTCCCCAATAAATAAACTCGATTTGAAGCAGATTTTCTAATGAGCCAGAAGGGTATAACCTCAGGTTAAACATAATTTAAAGGAATTGGTTTTAATTTAAGGAATCAACTTAAGGACTCTTGGAGAATTAAAAGAGCTACAAATGAAGAGATTCTCAAACTCGAAAGAATTGTTTTTTCCTACAAATTGAACTGATTTATAGGCGAGATCTAATACACAAAAATACTATAACCAGAGGTTAAACATAATGTAAATAAAATGTTTTCAATTTGAGATTCAAATTAAAAAATGTTTTAAAAATTTTAAAAGCTTTAACTAAACCTCAGAAAAGGGATTTTCCCCAACAAGTAGAACCGATTTGAAGCATTTTCCAATTTACTTGTATATTAGGTAACCTGAGGTTACGCATAATGTACAGAATTTAAAAAATTTAATTAAAAATGTCTTGAATCTGGAATTATATTTAATTTTAGGAGGAATGTCACTAAGAGATTTCAGAAGAGTTCAATATGAAGCGAATTGAAACCTTAAAAAGTAACAAATAGTAAAGATTTAAGACAAATTTCTTTAAGATATATTTATATATAGTTGCCAATAGGAATTTAATAAGGTAATATGTAAGCCCAAGCAAAATATATTTTAATAAACAATATTATAACACTAAAAAAGCTCCTTTATTTAAAATAAAATTGAAAAAAGTGTTCTTCACCTAAAAGCATTATTAAAGAACCAAGAAAAATTTGTTTTTTTCAGGTTACTCAAAATATTGAGATATACACCTAAACAAATATATTTGTTTTTTTTATTACAATAAGATTTTATTTTTGCTGCCAGTTTAAATTTTTTTACTTGGAAATCCGAGACTAACAAGAAAAAGAAACTGGCTTAGCCAACCGACGGCTTTTGGACTACAAACAAATTTAATCAGATATTAACAGAAAAAAATATATATATATATCTATATATAATTTGAAAAAAAAACTATTCTATATTTTTTACACAGCTTAAGGTTTAAAAAACAAAGTGAAAGTCAAATTTGAAGGTTTAACCTTTTTTAAGACATGTAAAAATGTTTAAAAAATATTTTTAAATGTACGAAAATCTGTGCACGGAGTTTCATAATACTAAAATAAATTATAAAGTCTTCGGTTATACAAATACCTTCTACATTTCTTTCGAATTTGAATATAATGAATAATAAATATATTTAAAAATAAATATATTAAGAAATATATATTTCCCAAAGCATAACATTGTCTAATAGGTAATATTTTAAAATTTACACCATTTTAAAAGCTTTAATTTGAATTTAAAATAAAATGTATACTTCCGGAATTATTTCTTAGAAAGGCTGAACATTAAGCTCATTGATTTCTCAGAATAAAAGTAAAAAACTGCTTTAAAAGCTTGCAAGTAAACTTCCATATTATTAACATTTCAAAAATATTAAAAATTTTTCGCAAAATTGAAGTTCAACCAGAGTTCTCCTGAGATCGAAATTTAACAACTCGTATAAACAATATAGAGATCCCAAAAGAAGCTATATTTCCGGGCAATACCGCCCTTGATTGAAGCCTTAAAACACATCACATTTTTAAATTTAAATTCAAAAAAATCAAAGTATTCGGAATATTTTAATGTATTATACATTTTTCCTATGGAACTTACCAGATCGGCAATGAATGGTAAATAAATCCGCGATGCAAAAATCCACAAGAATCCATGCAAAAAAAGTATTCAAATTAAGTTTTCTCAACTTGGCTTTAATTTTTCGACTTTTTCTTTCTTTCTTTTCTTCTTTTTTTTTTGCGGTGGTCGTGCGGCACAAATTCGCGAAATCTATTGATTTTTCTTATTCTTGAGCGAAGCGGTAACAATAAAAAAAATAATGATAAACTTATATATATAGAAATATATATATATATGCAGGTATGCAGATTTATACATATATATTTAATATCGGCGAAAGGGAACGATTGATTATATTTTTTTTAGCACAGGGCGTTGTCTGGCCCAAAAAAAAAAGTTTCGTTTTTCTTCTTTTTTTATTTAACGATTTCTCACCGCATGGGTATTGGTATGTCCGTGTATGTGTGCAAAAAAACAACATACACCAACAGAGGGGGTAAAATTAACAACAAAAAAAACTTTTAAACTACAAAAAATTAGAACACACACACTTTAAAAGAGAAGGAGAGCGAAAGAGAGAGACAGGGAGGCGAGCGAGTCAACGAGCAAGCGAGAGAACGAGTAAAATGTTATAAAAAAAAGTCGCGACGCAATTTTAATACTTTATTTTATTTGATTTTCTTTTTCTTTTGATGCGCTGCCTTTAGTGGGAATTTTTTCTTCTTTTTTTTTTTGATTAGCTTGACAGCACAAACACACACGCACGCACTGACAGATATCTATATATATATATATATTTGCTGTTATATATGTGTATATATATTTTATGGCTGTATATTTATCTATTTTGCGTTGCACAAATAATACCTCCGTTCGATTTTCTTTTACGTGGATTTTGCTATACATATATATATATATGAACATATATATATATATATATATACGTATGTATATAAATAAATTCGCAAAACGTTGTCAATTTCTTTTATTTTTTTTTTTTTCGTTCACATGCTCTGCGCGCAGCACACACCCGAGTTTTTAGTTTGCGTTTGCAGCCATTTCGACAACGACAACGACAACGCCGAAACGCAACGCAATGACGGCAGCGACAGCGACGCTGGCAGTGACAGCAAACGAACGGCAACTTTGACCGAGGCAACTTCGAACCAACAAAAAAAAAGTAAAGACAACCAACCAGCCGGACACGATACGAAACACATTTAAAAAAAATATATATATTGTATGGTTTAATACCTGTCGCGTCAAGTCCTCCAAATATAATTGCAAAATATTGATCCGAAATTATCGAATTATATTTAATATCTGGCCTAATATTTGGCGGATTTGATTTGAGCCGCACAGAGAGCGAGAGCGCCTGTTGTTTTGTTGCTCGTCTCCGGCGTTGCTTTGCCTTTCCACGCTCGCTCGCTTGGCCGCCGCTTCTGGGTTCGGTTCGGTTCGCCGTTAGTCGGCTCGACGGCGCCCATCGAACATGGCGCCGTCGAACTCTCGCCGCCAAGTGCCATGCCGCACAGTGGCGTCCAAATTGGATTGGTCAGGTGCATGGGTTTATTTTCCAGTTTGAAACATTTTTTTTTTTGTCATGAGTTGCTTGGAAAATAATTATTAAATTAACTATTGCTGATTTTTTTTAATAATTAACTAGTTAATGGGAATAAGCGTAGAATTTATATTTTATATATGAAAGTATTTTAAAGCCATATTTGAAAGGCAAAACTTAAAATATATTTAATTATTAATTCTTATGAATTGTATTTAAACAAAAATAAATATAAATAATTTAACCGATTTAATTTGATAAAGAGATTATATTTTCTTTATTTTTTAAAATTAAACCGGTTTATTATTTATTTAAACTTATTATAAAATTAAATCGGTTTAAAATAAATACTAAGATCTAATTTAATAATTTAATAATACTTGAATACAATTCAAATACCAAATAAATTGATTTTTAAATTATTTAAAATTTTGTATACATTTATTACAAGTCTATTATTAACTATTAAATATTTTGTTTTAACAACTGTATACTTTATAATTCAACCCAAATGGGTCCTATAAATATAAACTTGTAACTACCTAGAATTCCCAACAAATATTCCGTCTAAACAAATTTTTCCTTATTTCTAAATATTTATTTAGTTAAGATCCTATATTCATTCCTATATTCTGACTGATACTTCGTTTATAAAGCTCAGATTACAGGCGCCTCTTGAGGAATTGTTTAGTTTTAGATTTCCGGCTAAACTTTTGATTGAATTGTGAAAACTAAGCAAATATCAGTTTGAATTTCGTTCTTTGCAATTTTTGCACCCCTTTTATTTTTTGATTAGCTAATTCCCCTCTTTTTTCCGATCGCCTCATGCGTTTTGTTTTGCTTTTCCTTTGCTTTATCAATTTTTTCCGTTTTTTTTTTTGTTTTTCGCTGCTTGCCAATTTGCAGTGAAAGTGAAAATCGCTGAGAGAGCGCGCAGGCGGCGCAAACAGGGGGGGGATTGCAGTGTGGGCTGCCTGCTGCAAGGGGGGACGACTGTGGGTGGGTGGGTTGGTGGTTGGTTGGTGGCAGTGATGGGTGGGTGGCATTGCGGGCAGAGGGCAACGGCCAGCGTCGGCCTAGGCCAGGCCTAAAAACGAAACAAAATAAAAAACAAAATCGCACACGTGGAATTTATTACCAGAGAATATTCCTAAAATTGGCTTCAATTGTCCCGTTAAGAGTTAAGGGACAGTATAAATGTGGAAAAAATCAGGCATAGGTTTAAATTTAAAGTATAAAGCAATTTTTTAAATAAAATATTTATGTATTAATCAATTTTTGTTTAAAATTAAAGTTAACAAAGTTCGCCTGGCGTTGTCCGTTTTTTTTTCTCTATTTTAAATTTATTTATTCTTAATATTTTATATCTCTTTATTTTCTTAAATTTCCATGCAAAATATCATATTCTTGCAGTGCATTTTGCGCTAATGTTTCGTGTCTATTAATATTGTCCGTTGTCCGTTGCCATTGTCGTTGTTGTTGGTGCTGATTTGCCTTGTTTGTTATTATTAGGTCTGCCATCGCTGCCTCCTCCTCACCCTCTTATTTCGCTCTCTACGGCTCATCGCTCTCTTCCCACTCTCTCTCTCTATCTCCCTCTCTTTCCCCCTCTAATACTCTCTCATTTCGCTTTTCCCATTTTCTACGCCCCTCTTTTTGCTATGCTGTTGTTGCTATTGTTGTTTGCAACCGGCCGGCGGAAGACTTGCAACATTTTTGTTGTTTTTTTTTTTTCTAAGCGCCCCGCTCAATTTGGCCACGTTGCCAGTTTTCAGTGCAAAAAAAGAAAAGAAAAAAAATAAATAAACGGCGGCACACACACACACACATACAAACTGATACGTAAAAGCGGCAACAGCGCAACATGTTCGAAACAAACTGAAGTTCGGCAACGCTGCAGTGCCAGCAGCAGCACAGCAGCGACATTTTATAACAAACATAAATAAATAAAAGAAGCAAAAAAGGAAGACGACAACAAGAGCGAAATGAAACGGAAAACGGATGAACGAGATGACGGTGGCCAAAAGAGAGGAGAGAAGAGCTGGATGGATGGGCAAGGTACTCTCACACGTTGCATTAGCAAGAGGCGGCTTCATACCGAGTCATACTGCGTCATACCGCCGTTAAATAAAATAGCTGTCCAAATCGTAGGCCTTCATGCGGCCTCATTCAACGTCAGACAATCGAAACGAAAATGTCGCGAGTTGGCGGTAGTCCCGTGAATTTGTACGACGAACGCGAGGTATTTTGTTATTGTTTTTCTTTAATTATTTATTATTATCAACAAAATATTTAAGATTTAAAAAAAAAAAAAGAAATAAGTTTAATGTAAATATATTTGAAATATATTTGTATATAGTTAATTTTTGTAAAATATATTTAAATATATTGATAATTATATAAATCAGAGTTAACATTGTTTTTATTTGTATAGATCGATTGAAATAATTCAGTTTATTTATTTATTTGACGTTATTTTATTAATAAATTATTGATCATTTAATTTCGATCAAGGTAATGGAGGAGTTCATTAGCTGTTATCGCCACTTCACCGCCTTGTGGGACAGCTCCAGCGGCGATTACCTATCGAAGCAAAAGAAAGAGCCAGGTTATCGGGAACTCCTCAATATCCTGCAACGGATCAATGGCAAGGCTTCCATACAGGATGTAAAGCGAAAAATAAACTCATTGCGTTGCTCCTATCGACGTCAAATGCAAAAGTTACAGGTCTCCCAAAATGGCTATAGGCCACGTCTCTGGTGGTTTCACCTCATGGACTTTCTCAATCCCGTTCTCAACATTCAATCCCCGTTGCGGGTGAAGTCAGAGAGTCTGGACGATAGTCTCGATGAGACTAGCATTAATGTGAGTATAAAGTTTACTGATCCCTATCTCAGTCATTTAAATAATAGTATTAGATAGAAAAGACACCATACAGATTAAGGTTTTTTACTTGGTTCTCCTTTAGTTTTAATTTTAAATTCTCTACGGGTTCTCCTCGGGTTCGATTGCGCTTGTTCGCTCGCGTTGTGGTTTGACAGCGAACCCCGTCGTACGACCAACCCTTGGTCGTATGCAGTGCTGGCTTTTTAGTAATTTTGTTGCTAGATCTGTCAAATTTTTTTATTTCTATTTCTATTTTTCCACTAAATAAGCTATATTTAATTTTAATTTAAAAGTTTTTGCAATTTTATTACAAATTTAGGTATTTTTATTTTTCTTTAAGAAAATTGCATCTTTTGTAAATCTTTGTATATTTTTTATGACCATTATTGTATTACAGATTTTCAATTTTTATTCTTTTTTTTTGCTGTGTATACTAAAATCTCGATGGTTTGTTGGCTCGCCGCCATACAAACTTACATACATATGTAAGGGAGGGTGGGGCAAAAATGGTCACGGGGCGAAAATGGCCATTATTCAATATTTTAACACATGAATGACATATCGCATCGCATCGGGTAAACTCTCTAAATGTAGGCCCGAACATGTGCTACAATTGGCATCAGTTCATTTGACATTTCGATCACTCAGTTGTTAGCCAGACGTCGTCGAGTGTGTACGTGTCGATTTTTTCATCAAAATAAATATTTTTTTCACGCCAGGTTTTTTGGGTTATAGAATCCCTTTTTTGAAGTGAAATAAAAATCGAAAAAGGATTTTTTGGTGGGGCGAAAATGGCCACACTCCATTTCACAGTTTTGACACATGTTCTCTCATAAGCGACGGCCTTGTATACGTTTTCAGACGTTTTTAAAGCATATTCGCTGTGAATATTAATTGTTTTGAGTTGTTTTCAGCAAAATGGTTCGTAATTATAAGCGTAAGAAGCCAAAATTGGATAAGGGAAAGTTGAAATTGGCTGTTCTTTCGGTGTTTCGTGACAAGAAATCAATTCGAACAGCTGCAAAAGAGCATGGTGTGAATAGAACAACGCTGCAAAACTGGGTGAAAAGAACAACAGAAGAACAAGCTGTAAAAGGACAAGTCACAAATGTGTCAAAAGGATTCCAAACAGTAAGTATCATTTGAGTGAATCGATCTTTCAGATGGCTTTACATTTACTGAAGAATCATTTGAAGTCGAAGGTTTTTCAATGGGTTCATTCAATGTTCGATTTCAACTCAAAAAAAAATTAAGTTTTTTCAAAAAAAATTTTCTATTTCATATTTCTCAAATATAATCAGTATTTTCGATATATAATAAGATTTTCCATGTACGAAAAATTTTAAAATTTCGGATTGTTTTCTGCACTATTTTTTTGTTTTAACCTTTTTTTGTGGTCATTTTCGCCCCACCCTCCCCTACATATGTACATGTATGAAATGGCCTCCGCTAGGTTCGTTTCCGCTTTTAGCGACAGACCGCTTATACCGACGGAGAGCTCATTCAGTTCAAGTTCGACGCTCGGGCATTGCACACGCAAAATGTCTTCTTCGAAACGAAGGTGCTTCTCCGTTGAAGAGAAAATGGAAATTATTCGGCGCTTGGAAGCCGGTGAGCGCAACGTAAATCTGACAAGAGAATACGGCGTTTGCCACACAACAATTGCCACAATAAATAAAAATAAAGAAAAAATTAAGGCATTATTTAATAGTAATGCTTTAAAGCGAAAACGAGTCAGAGCGTCATCGCAAGATCAAATCGATAAAGCCTTATTAGAGTGGTTCCAAATGCAACGCAGCCAGGGAATCCCGTTAACCGGTGCACTGCTTCAGGAAAAGGCCAATTTTTTCGCTAAACAATTTGAAATTAAAAATTTTAATTGTTCTGTTAGTTGGATAAGCCGCTTTAAGGTCAGGCATAATATCGTCGCCGCCGGTGGTACAGTCAGTGGAGAATATATGTCTGCACCGAATAGCGACGTAAGCGAGTGGCTTATGAAGGTATGTTTTATTTTTAAAATCAGCAATTTGCACATTTAGCTATTTAAGTTTCCGCAATAATGCCATCACTGGTCGTACGACAGGCCGTCAGTCGTCGGTCGTTCGATTCTAATATCAAATTCAGACCTCCGTTCAGTCGCTGTTCGGTCGCTCGGTGGTATGTGCCATGTCGCAGCATAGTAACACGTCCATCGATTTATGGCGGGAGTTTTTCAAGATGTACCGCTCCATGCCGGAACTGTGGCTGGTCCGGAGCAAGTCTTATCGCAATCGTCAACTCAAGGACAAGTCCTATGGCCAACTTTTGACGCTGATGCGTCAGATCGATCCGAATGCGAATTGTCATTCGCTTAAGCGAAAGATTAACAATTTCCGGACATCGTATCGCCGGGAATTGCGTAAGGTCCTGCGTACTGATCGCACCTATGTACCCGGTCTTTGGTATTTCAAGGATCTAGACTTTCTATGTGAACTGGAAACTGGTGCTTTGCACTATAACGACAATATGGAAAAAGAGCCTGAAATGGAGCCAGAACCGGAATCGTTTGAACAGCAGGATCAGGAGTATGAACAACAAATAAAATCTGACAAAGTGGAGACTTTGGGGAGAACTCAAATTAAAGATGGGATTATTGATAACATGGAAGCTACTGATATAAATGAGGTATCATTATCATCATCCGATCAGGATAATATTCATCATAATATTTATTATATAGGTAGTGATACCGACGTGAGTGCGAAAACCTTGAGGAGATCTGAAGAATTTAAAAGAATTTTGAAAAGTTCTACACATTTATACATACATACATTTTCTTTTGTACTTTTAAGCTCCTATCTTAAATTGTAATATCATGATATATCTTTCAACCTTTATGCCCTAATATATATTTCGTTTGTTTATATTCTTTCAGGACCACGATATATTTGGAGGAGCCTTTCACAAGGAGGAGGATGTACTTGGGGATATGGAACCTGTAAGCGATAACGAGGCTGAACCTGAACCATATCTGGATACTGAGGCTGAGGCACAGCCCGAGCTGGAGCCCGGGCCAATGATAACCGTACGCCACAGGTCAGATCTCAAGGGGATCGACAATGATTTCCATGACTCTGCAAGCAATCAGTCCCGGGAAGGACATGACCTGGATATATCCTCACGGTCCACAATGCGACATATCCGTCGCCGTCGGAGCAGCAATAATGCCAGCGATTACGACGACAGCAGCAGCAGGCAGCAGCAGGGAAAGCGACAACGGGCCACGGAGGATATGTCTCCGGATAGAAATCGGGATCGGGTCATCGATAGGGACAGCGATAGCGAGTGCGAGCTGATCGGTAGGCGGATGGCCGCCCATTTCCGGAATATGCAACCGGATCAACGGCTCTTCGCCGAACGGATCATTAGCGAAGTATTGGTCTTTGGTCGGATGAATCGTCTATCTTTCGAATCTCAATTTATTCCAAATTAATGGGGGTTACCATAAGTATACAAATTCTTGACTAAAAATAAACAAGTTAAGAAGAAATTCGGAGAGATAAAACCTCTCTTCTGAGCCCTAAAAATACGTAAAAAAAACAAGGAGATTCTTAAAAAAGAAAACATAAAAAATAGGGTATGACATTAAGGCTAAAAATAAATGTTAGTAATAAAACAAAAGAGAATTTAAGAATCCAAGTAGCAAGTTATTCGCCTGATAAAATAATATAATTAATTATAAGAATATTTTGAAAAGGCAAAAGATAATAATACAAGAGTATAAGGAAATCGTTACGGTTAAAAAAAAAAATAAAATAAACCCGATTTTTCTAAATCAAAAACTAAAGACAAAATTCGAAAAGAGAGGAGAAATGCAGATTTGGAATTGTGTACAGAGGCAGGCGACAAGCGAAAGGGAAATGACTTGAAATAATATTATAATGTTAATGTACAAATGTAAAATACATATTTTTGTTACTACAACATAAAATTAAAATTAAAATTAATAATAAATGTTTGGTATTAAAGAGAATATTGCATTATTCATTGATTATTTAAATAAGTGACAGCGACATTTTGGTCTCCTGCAAGAATTCGCAGCAAAAATGCAAAAATGGCAAAATGCAAAGCAAAGAGGCGAAAGGCTAAAAGACAGGCCAAAGGAGAGGGGGAGGATGGGCAAAGAGAGAGAGAGACAGAGACAGGGACAGAGGCAGAAACAGAAAGAGTGAGGGAGAGGAAGAGATGGAACAGAAAAAGAACTGTATATGGCAAACCGGTTTTTATTCATTTTAAATTTGTGTGAGCGGTTCTCCTCCTCCTTCTCCTGCTCCTCCCCACCACCCTTCTCCGATTCTTCTTCTTCTCCATTTGCTTCTTGTTTTCTTCCCTTCTTGTTCTGCTGCTGCTTCTTCTTCTTTACATTTTCTGCTTCTGCTGCTGCGCTGCTCCGACTGCGATTCTTTTATTCTATTATTTTTTTTGCGCTTGCCTGCTTGTCTTCCCTCTCTTTCTGTCTCCCTCTCCCCACACACCACCATATCACATCTCTTCTGGCTCACGTTTCCATTCCATGCCAAGAGAAATTCACAGCTTGTTCTTGTTGTTATTGCCGTTTCCTTTTGCTTTAGTAACTTTAATTTGTTGGCATTGCCATTGCCGTTATACAGCTTCCATCTCGCTCTGGCTCGTCCGCTCCACTCTCTCTCTCGCTCACACTTCTTGCCCTTTTACATTGCTCTATTATCGCTGGTTTGGTTAGGTCGGGTTCTACTTTTTTTTTATATCTGTTTTTGTTGTCTTCTTTTGACTTCCCATTTTTTTTTTGTTTTTGCTGACTGGTTGGATTGGGATGGGGTGGAGAAAGGGGTCTGTGAATTTTACATGCAATGCATGGCTGTGCAAGTAATTATTTATGCATTCACGTAACTTGATCAAATTTTTAACTGCTATTTGCATTTGGTCACACCTTTGGTTGTTGTTGTTGCCGCTTACCTTAGCCCTTTAACAGGGTTAGGGGTTAGAAGAACTTTAAATTGAAGTAAATATCTTTGCTTCTAGTTTATCTTTTCTTATTTATCATTTTATTGTTTATTTTTTATATAATTAATTAAAGGAATCCTTAGTTTAAGGTAAAATATTCTTAAATAGATTTTAAACTGAGAGTCTTTATGATTCTGTTATTTTCCACATGTTTGTGTGTGCTTTTTTTCTTCTTTCTTATTCCCTTTCTTTGTTTTCTTTTTTTTTTAATTCATTTTCTGAAGCATTTGGTTTTACGGTTTTGTTCTGGTTTGCCACAATAAAAAAAAGAAAAATAATAATAAAAATAACATAAAAATAAAAACAGCACGACGTCAGGTCATTAATAACATTGTTGCCCCCTGTCCTTCCTGTTTTGTTTTTTCGCCTTGCTCTGAATTTTTATTGCCATCTCCTTTTTCTCCACTACATCCTTCTCCTTCTCTGCCAGCCCCCTTTTATCGGCCCACCGCTTACCACCGCACATCTCTCCTTCGCCATTCGCTTATTTCTTTTTTTTAGCTGTCGATTCTTTTTCCATTTTGCCTTTGGTTTGGTCAGTGACGTAGGTGGAATTCTTTTAGGAGGGTTTAATTTTGAAAATATTTTATTCTTTTTGATCCTCTAACAAATATTTCTTTGGGAATTTAGCAAGAGGTGTCCAAACCCCACAC
Organism: Drosophila seguyi; assembly: GCA_008042675.1. Lineage (NCBI taxonomy): Eukaryota > Metazoa > Arthropoda > Insecta > Diptera > Drosophilidae > Drosophila > Drosophila seguyi. Next base: position 30,118 of record VNJU01002917.1, on the reverse strand, counting down.
ACACACCCACACTACACCACTGCGGATTAATTACTTCTATTTTGTCTTTCTCTGCTTTCTTGCCTGTTTTATTTTTGGACTTTTGGCTTTGAACGGTTTTTGTAATTTCTTTAGCCGGCATTTAAACCGTCTTAAAGAAATTAAGGAAAATTACCAAATTTGACTAAATTACTGGATATAGAATTATATTGCCTTCTTTTAGTAGAAGTTCCTCTAAAACTTGCAATGTTCACTGTACTTTGTGTGCTTCTTTGTCGCCTTTTGCCTTTTGCCCTCGGCATCTCTACTTCGCTTTTCACATGTCTGCCTTACGGGCCCCTGCTCATCTTATACTTCTTTCTCCGCTCCTCTCCTTTTTGCGTCCTCTTTATCTTTGCGGCAAACAGTTTTTGGTTCGTAGTCCACCGCAATAATCCATCCCCATCTCAGTGTGCGTGTGTGTGTGTGTGTGTTTGTGGCACAAAATGAAATGGCAAAACAAGGTCAAGTGTAGGGAGCAAAGTTTGTTAGAGTGCACACACACACACAGCCACACATACGCACACGACACTCGCAGAACCCAAACTATGCAAATAAATAAATTAAATACAAAAAAAAAAAACAACGTGTTATATTCAAAATTATTTTATTCTTTTATTTTTATTCTCCCACTACTTAATTCTTAACCTAACATTGTGTTAATTGCTGCCTTGGCTTGAGCTTTACAGTTTAAACAATAGAAATTTCGTACGTAGGCCTTTTTTCTCGTCGTCTGAGTCACGTTCAACAGGCGCTGTTGCGAACGTCGGCGCCAGCTGAGGCAGAGGCAGAATTTTGAGGTTAACTTTTTGACGACAAAATAATTGCACAAAGGTGCGAGAAGTGTGTGTGTGTGTGTTTTCCTTTTTTTTATTGTAATATTCTCTTTTTTTTTTGTTTAGAGCTGAACTTGACGGATGCCGCTGCCGGCTCCGCTGCCTCTGTCGTTGCTGGCGTCGACTGCACAACGACACCTGTGGCTATGCGAAAAAGTCGACGATAAATACAAATACAGGGGGGAGGGGGGAGCAAAAGCTATGGAAGAAAAAGAAAATAAAACAACCCTCGTCTGAGATTTGCGCTGTCAATTTTTCACAGGCCTATGCAGTAATTTGCCCTCTCTTTCGCTTGCGTCTCCTCTCTCCTTTGCTCTTGCTCTCTTTCCCACACTCTTGCTCTGCAGAAAAAGGTGTGACGTACACAAACCAAAACACAGAGGCAAAAAGCAAAAAGTAAAAAGGTAAAAGAAGACAACAACAAAAAATAAAGCAAAAAGAAACAGCAGCTGAAAGTGTAACTAAAATACACACATCGAAAATTATATACCAACAACATGCAAACACACACACATGCACGCAATCATTGCGAAAAAAAAATAACTAAAAGGAAACCTAAATAAAAAATTAAATGGAAATTTCTGATATAAAACACACGCAAGCACTCGCACTCACACACACAGACACATCCACTAGCAAGCAAAGTGAAATTTGGCAACAGGGCAACGCCGGCAGACACAAAAACAAACAATGCGCCAGTAAAGAACGTCGCACGCGCGAGTGAGACGGTCCGCTGGCGGGTGGGTGGTTCAGTGAGTGAGTGAGAGAGCCAGTGCGTCAGCAGAGAGCGGGCTGCGTTGTTTTTGCGCAGCGCCGCACGGCAACAGCGGCCGCTGCTCCACCGCGTAAGAGAAAGAGATTGTGTGGGGGACGAACGGCTGTGGGGAGTGAAACACAGGCAGCCCTGTGCGAAATTTATTGAGAATTATATATTTTATAAATATTTCGGAGGAATTTACTCAATATTAACTGTCCATTTTAATAACAAATTAAAATAGTGCATATTTTATTGTTCTTCAAAAATAAATTTAATTTGTATTATTTTATTGCTTAAAAATAAATTAAAGAAATGTATTATTAATTAATTTAATCAAAATTACACAACAGCAGACTTATTTTACTTGCAATATTGGCAACTGCTTAGTTCGCTGCTTCAACTAAAAGCTGAATAGCAAAATTCGCATTGGGTCGTTGCTTCTTCTTCTTCTGCCACTCGCCTCCGTGCTCTGCCTACCCACCCACCTAACGACCTCTCGCTCTGTCGCTCTTCCTCTTCGCGTTGGTAAGAAAAACAAAAAAAAAAAAACAATTTTTTTCGCTACAATTTGACACACAAAGCAGCTGTCTGCACAAGCACCGCACATACGTACATATATCATACATACATTCATTACATACAAACGAACCGACATACATACACTTATATATCTCACGCTGTGTTGCCATAGATACAAATGTACAAACAGACACACGTAATTTATATATACGCGAGTGAGAGAGAGAGGGCGCACAGAGGGCGGGGGAGCAGGAGAGTGCTAGCAAGAGCAAGACCGATAGAGTAGGAGAGGGTGATAGGAAGGCGTGGTGGGGCTATTTGTTATCTACTGCGCATTGTCTTGATGTTGTTTGCGTAGTTGTCTGTGCATGAACGCCAGTTTTGTATGTGCGTGTGTGTGTGTGTGTGTGCTCGTGAAGATGAAGCAGAAGTGGAAGAGCAAGAAGAAGCACGACAGCAGCATACCAAATAACTAGCGCAGACGTAAAAGGAGAGAGCGGGAGCGGTAGAGGAGAGCACACAAATCAACATGACACGACCAACGTCAACAACAACAACAACATTAACTGGCAACAGAACAAACCGGCACATTCAACTTCAACACACACACACACACGTTCGTTCGACAGAAGAGGGAGAGGGGGAGAGAGACAGACGACAACTGAGACGCGAGACTAATGCGTGCGAAAGGAAGAGCAAGATGCGAACGGACGGGACGAAACGAAACGAACGTTCGAAATAAATAAAGCAAAAGGTACACAAAGAGAAAAAAAAAGTAGCATAATCAAAACAAAAAAATGAATATTCAATGTAAATAAATATATACACAAAATAAAAAACTTGAATATTAATTTAAACAAATATCAGGCAACTTAATATCTCAATAGGGAGTGTTTTTCACAGAATTTCTAAATTACCTGTTTATTAAGCTCTGCCTTTCGGCCCGCATTTAATCTCAGTGCAGCTACGCCGGGGAGGGGCTGAAAATAAAAATAGCAAAAGTAATAGTAAGACAAGAGCAACAACAAAGAACAAGAAGAGAAGAGGAAGGCAAAATAAAATGAAAGCACATGCTGAGCGGACTGCAGAATTCTGGCGTAACCCGAGGCTGGACATGCAAAAAATATTCAACGACTGGAAGTGAATTCCCGGGGCCTTTCGTGGGGTTAACAGCGACAGAAAGTTGGGGGCGGAAAACGGGTCAATCAATGCGACAACTTTAACGGGTGGGAGGGGTTGAGTCGTGAAGGGTTAACGTCTCATAATCCGCTTAAGATTCAGCGAATATATCGGCGTGGCTCACCACGTGCTCTCCATCCCCCCTCCCATACCCTTTAGTTGGTTAGCTTACCTGGCGTACCTGCATCCAGGTATATTCGGCTTCCAGCTGTGAATCGGAATATAATCCATGCGAGTATTTGCTGTTCCCAGGAGAATCCTCAACCTCCCCTTCCATAATTCTCTTTCATAAGCACATAATAACATGTGCGACTAAGTCGGGTCCTTTCTTTTTTGTTTCTTTGCCATTTTTGTTTCTTATTAGAATGAAAAACTTTGTCTAATCGTTTGAAAACTATAAAAATACAAGTACTGCTTCTGGTAAGAAGACGTAGGAATTATACCCGAAAGTTGTGGGTTAAATCTGTTAAAAATTGCAATTATTCTATTTATGTAATGGGGCTATAAAAATGCGAGAAATAACATCAATTTGTGAGGAATGTGCTATGCACTGTGACACCCTGTGACTTGCACAATGTCCGAAATAAATTATGTTTGCACTCGCATCGGTGCCAGGTTCCGTAGATAAGGTGGGAACGTGATTCCCCCGGCGATCATTCGCCCTCTGGTACCCCCGTGCACTCCGCCCCTCCTCCGATCATCGAGCAAACGTATCAAACACATGTCTAGTCGTTTCGAGTGTTGTTGTTAATTCTCTCTGTTCCGATGATGTGTGTTTTTATTTAGATTTTTATTATCGCGCGCGTTTTTTTTTTTTCTTCTTTTTTTCCCGTATTTATTTTCTTTTATTTTCGTGTTTTGGGCTTATCACTTGTCGTACCGCTTGTCCTACCCCGACCCGTTCTGTTTTTAACTCACAATTAAAGTTGATGCGATCTTTGTTCGTCGTCGCGCAGCCAATTCACAGTTAAGTCGTATCAACAGTGGAGAGAGGAGAGAGAGAGAGAGGCAGAAGTATGAAGAGCACATTGGGAGCAGGGGGCTCCCGGAGAGAGGGAGAGCAATAAACCTAACCTGAATTTCCAACAACTCGCTCTTCTGACGGGTGACATTGCAGGCTGAAAGCCAGAAAAAAAATAATAAGAATAGAGAGAGAGCAGACGAAAGAGAGCGGCGGGAAGAAGCCGAATAAGCGCAAAGTAGCGCAACTTGCGGTGACAACAACAGCTAATAACAATAAGAGCGACAACTACACAACAAAAAATTGACAGTTGAACAATCTACAGTGGGTCTACCTTCTGTTCTAAGAGAAGAGTTTATATTTTACCTATAAAAACATTTATCGAAGATCACATTTTAAATATTTGTGGCATTATTTGATTTTAATATTTAATTTTTATTTTTTTTGAAAGGAACTCTTCAACAGTACCCACTGTGCCATCGACTTGCCGGTTTTGCGCGCGTAATCGATGCTTCCCTTTCGTATGCCAGCTCCCCCCCGTATCAGTACTCATATATATGTAGATATGTAAATATATATGTACATATGAAGCTTTATAGCAACCGCTTTACGATCTTGTATTACGTGTTGGTGTTTTGCATGCATTGTTGTTGTTTTCTTTAGCCTGGCTTTATTTGTGCACGGATCGGTTTGCTTCTTTTGCCGACTGGAATAATCAAGTCACAGTTCCAGTTTTCCCCCCGACTCTACCTCGATGGAACCCGCCCCTGGATCTACCCCTTTCGGTCGGTCAGTGGCTCGGCACCCAGCAACAACCAGTTATTTATGTATATATATGTATGTTTGCATGTATACATAACACACAAACCGGTTTCCTTTTACTGTCTTGCATATTTTTAGCAACAAGTTGAAAGAGTTGCCTCCTCGCCAAATGAACAGTGTACGGTGAAGCCTCTGTAAAAAGATGATTTTTTATCATTAAGAACAAAGTATTATTTCCTTTATATTTGTTTCTCATCTAAGCAACATTTAAAACGGAATTTTTAGTTACTTTAAAATATTTTAATGCTAATTAATAAAGGTGCAAGACTTTTTGTCATAGGAAATTTCTACCGTACCTTTCAGTGAACGAGCGAGAGAGCGAGATGGCATGCGCAAATGGTCTAATGGCTGCGGGGGGTGTATGGCGCGGGGGAGAGGCAGACAGTAAAATGATAATGAAAACGTGTAGAAAGATTGACGGCGATCGGCATTCGCTTGTAACAAAACAGATTTTGTTTTTTTTGCTTTTGTTATGCGCCAACAACAGCAAAAAGTAAGCAAAAACGTGGTAAAAAGAAACCGAATCAGTAAACAGAAAACAAAAACAACAAACAACAAAATGAAATAAAGAAACCCCTTGCGGCTTTTGTGGGAGGGAGATGGGGGCGGGGATAAGATGTGGCTGAGGAATGGGAAATGGTGGGGAATACAATATGTATGGATGTGTGTGTAGGTGGAGGGGGAGGGGGAGGAGACAGCGGCAATAAAAGCAACCGCAAACATAGCGCTGCGTCATTGACGCTAACTGCGACGACGGCCGAGGCACAGGCGGCGACTACGACGACGACGACAACGACGATGATGCCGCGAAACAATTGCCGGCCATTGTCGTTGTTCTTGTATTTCTTATAGTTGCAATTGTTGTTTTTGCAGGCGGACCAAGAGCTCTGCCGCCGTTGATTCCAGCGTCAATATTGTTGTTTCACTTTACTTTAACCCCTCCGCCCCCCGCCTTCACACTTAAGCAAAGGCATGAACGAATTATTTACAGGGAAGGTATTGAAAAATACTAAAATATTATCAAATTATTTAATGTAATTAATGAATATTTAAAGACTTATAAAGAGGTAGTTTTTTATATTATTTTTTATCGATAAAGCTTTTGTTTGTTTGCTTTCTTATTTGTGGAAAGAGTATTCCCATTGCAGTTTTGGTCTCTTCTTTTCTCTTTTTCGGTTTCTTTCGTTTTCTTAACATTATGTTACATTTGCTTTGCCATTCATATTCCTTTTCGTTTATTGTTGTTTCAAACAGGGGAGCGCCAGAGACCCAAAGCCCCCAGAGGGGAAGGGGGAGAGGAGATGCCCAACACAATGGCCACACTTTGACCCTGACTTTTAATGTGTACATTCGCCGTCTCCGTCTCGCTCTTATGCTAAGTTATTGTTATTATTATTATTATGAATTGTGTGTGTGTGTGTGTGTGTGTTTGTCCGTGTTTGCTGTGTCTGTTAAACACTAAAAGTATGATTAATTGACCCGAGGCTGACCAGCGGACAAATGTACATGTGTATGTATGTATGCATATGTACATACATGTATATTTCATACATATTTCCCTGGTACTGTTACTGTTTTTTTTTCTTTGTCTTCTCCCTGTGCGGCTAATTTGCCTTGGCAACCCAAAGATCTTTTCAATCAAAAGAGTTATGAACAATAACGTAAATGTACATATAGAGTCTATATAAATCACAAAACAGTTATGGTCAATAAATTGTAATATTAGATATATGTACATATATAATAATATATAATTTAATATATAATTAATGTTAGTGTAATTTAATTTATGTTTATGTATAATAAATTGTTGATTTATTACAAATTTAAAAGAAAAGAAAAAGAAAAAAAATTGCACCTTTTATAAATATTTAAATAATAAATAAAATAAAATAAAAAAAAATTAGGCTTAAATTGTATATAACTTTTTAGCCTTCTTATAGATTATTTACATTATAGTTACTTTATTATAATTATTTTTTATTTATTGTTAAGCTTGTGCTGTGATTTTTTAGTTTCAATACTATAGTGTAAATAAATATTAAATAAAAATTAAAACATTTTTTGGACTTAATATTTAGTAATACAAGTATTTAGTAATAAAAGAGATATATATCATACCTAAAACACAAAACACTTGATTTTAATTATAATATTATTAAAATGCGTTGGGAACCAACTTTTACTTGTAATAAAAAATATAAATAGAGTATTTTAGAAAATTCATTGGGTCCTTAGAATAAATTTTGATTTTATTTTTAAAATATTCGATTTTAATTGGCTTTTTTAAAATAAAGTATAATTTGAACTAATATTAAACAAGCTGTTTAAAATTCAATTAATATATTAATATATTTTCCCAAGTGTTTATTTTATTATATTTTATTTATATATTTATATTTATTATTTTATATATATTCCTATTTATTTACCTTAAATTTTATATAATTTAGTTTGCCACAAATTTAAAAATATTTGTACCTTTTCCTGGAACCACTAGTGCGAGCACACCTGTAATACGAATGACGCATGCATTTTGTAAGCTGCTCTCCTTTTTTTTTTACACAAAGCTGAGAACGCGTGGCTCACGGGAAAAGCGCACTAATTGAGGTAAGCTCGTTGCTGACATTATTATTATTTTTTTTTTGTTAAGTCTAGAGCAGAGCACTACATATTAGCTTCAATTAATTGCCAGCAATTAGTCACTCTTGCTTTGTGTGAAGGAATTCCTATTCAGCCCGAAAGTATGCTCATTTAAGCGCAGTTACTGTTTAAGCATAAAGTAAAGTATGCTATATATTTATTTAAATTATAATGCTAATTTTATTTTATTTTGGAAAAAATGTGTAAAAACTCGGTGGAAGAGAGAAAAGGAAAAATATTTTTTAATATTAAATTAAATGTCAAGCTCAATTATATCGTGATACTTTAAAATCAGAGTCCCAAAAGCCAAGAAAAACCAAGGCTTAGGCCAAAATTTAAGTAATTAAAAGTTTAAAATAAAAATTAAAAATTGTGTGATATGAATTTTATTTTTGAAAGTCTGAGAAAATTATCTTTTAAAAATCTAAGACACAAGCTAATGACAATATGAGCTAATTTAATGGTTTTAAAAGAGTGAAAAAATGTTTGTTTTATTATGAAAATTATTTATATTTCGAGTTACCCAAATCTGGGTACAACTTCAAGTCATGCTTTCTTAAAACTACAAAAAATATAAAAATATAAAAAAAGAAAAAAAATAATAAGGAGAGGGAAGAATAATAAACAACAAAAGGAAGAATGCAGATATGGCAAGAGCAACTCTCAAGAGGAAGTCTCCCAGAGAAACTCTTCAAGAGCAACTCTCCTAGAGAATCTCTCCTAGAGCAACTCTTCAAGAGCAACTCTCCTAGAGCAACTCTCCAAAAGCAGCTCTCCATGCCGATCGATCTCTCCTTAGGCATTACGAACGCCGCGCAGCTCCTTGTCGGCCTTTTTAAGGGTTATAAAATTATTGAGCGCCTTGACGCGCAGCTTCGACCAGACCATAAAGTTGCCCAGTCCCAGAATCGTGGCCGCATGCAGGGCAGCCGCCTCTGGATAGAGGACCGTGGCACAGCCCAGGCCCGATGGCAGATTCAGGCTTGACCACACATCCACCTGCATGTTGTCCGACTTGACGGGCGGACAGTTGATGACCGGATAGTTGGTGCTGCCAGAGATGACGGGTCCCAGGCCATTGGAACGCCCAGCGACGGCGACAAAGATGAGATTCGTCATCACCGATTCGTATTCACGGACAATGCGCAGCGTTTCCTCGGGTCCCTTGTGGGCGGACGTCACACGAAGCTCCACATTTAGGCCCAATGAGCGACAGCTGGTGGCCACCTTTTCGCTATGCGAAGTGTCCGAGGCGCTGCCCATGAGCACCACCACCAGATGATCCTTCTTGGGCACAATATCGGCCAGCTGCTCGGCCACCCAGATAAAGTTTCTCTTGACGGTGTCCAAATCGCTGGCCGTCACCGAGGCCAGATTGCGATAGACCTGCTTATCGACCATCAGACGCTTGTCGCCCGCCGGCCAAAGGCGCCACGAATCCGAGTCAATAATATCGGCCAGAACAATATTGCCATCGGCATCCACACCGAATTCCACCTTCATGTCAATGAGTGCGCAATTCTTCGTCTGCCATGCCCTCCCTAGGACTTCGAAGACCAACAAGGTGGTTCGGCGCATAATGTCCACCTCATCTTGGCCTGGAATATTGGGATATTCGTTAGAATATAGTATTTTTTTAAACTATAATTATGGAATATTTATAGGCTCACCTATAAGCAGGCCATTTAACTCGAATTTGGCCGAAACGATCTGTTCTTCGCTCCACTGTGGATCATGGTTGGCATCGTCCTTGAAGAAAGTCTCCTGTTTGGGGGGAGAGAATCTGTGGAAAAGGGAAAATATTAATAGTAATATATAATATATAATAAATAATATATAAGACCGATCTCCTACACCAAATAAACTAACATATTTTGCTTTCCATTAAAGTTTAAAATGGATATATTGAAATTTTTTACCTTACAGACCTTGGAAAATTGGAAAAATGCTAATTATCGAATCTTCCCAAAGGACTTGTTAGAAGATACAACATTTGAACAGGTTAAACCCTCCAAAATCTATGCCTAAAAAAATCTTTATAAATTAATTCATACACATTTCTATTAAGAGATCAACGACTCTACACAATCAAGTCATAAAAACAAGGTACATTGCCTTGGAATGACATCAAATAGCAACCTATGACGAAAATCCGGTCTCATATTACAGACCAACGATTCCCAATGACTTTAGCAATGTTATTCCGTGGGTTTTAAGATCAAGAATCTAATGCCTTATCGGGGGAGCGGAACGTTGACCTCGTGGGCAGTGCATCGATTGCAGTTAAATTTGTTTACCGCAATATGGACGCTACATCTCACCCGAGATAAGGGAGATCGCATACGAAACGGATTGGATGATAACCCCTGGTGGTATATATATGTATGAAGCAGACCAACCTGTAGCCCTCGGGAACACCAACATTGCGCTTGAGGAACGAACCGGTGGCCAGGCGACGGGTCACCCATTCAATGGGTATCATCTCACATTTGCGGGCAATGAAGGCCTTGGCCCCACATTGCTTTACATAGGCGGTGCGAATACCTGCAAAATATTATTAAAAATTTTATTTTTTATAAAAGAAATAATATAATAATGTTTTTCTCCTTTCCGTAAACTCACCTGCCTCGTTGAGCAGGCGAAACACTTGACCGTTGGTGGTATTGGAAATCTCTGCCTTGCCCTGCAAATCATGGGCCTTGACACCATCACCGGCGGTGATGCGATCCTTGCTCAGGAGCAGACATAGTCCTGGCTTTTCGGGCAAATCGTACACCTGCTTGGTCTTGCCCTCGATAAGGATCTTGCCCAGCTTGTAGCCCTCAACTGTAATAAATTGTGGTTTACTTTTAATACTCAACAAAAAATATAACACCCTCTTTTTTCCCCATTCTTTTTAGCTTTTTTCGTTGGTTTCCAGAGTCTGGACCCTTGGAAAATTACTCTCCTGGAATATTCCTATCTTGGAATCTCTTTTTGGAATACTTACTGGATGTTGGGGCTGTTGCGGTGGCTGCGGTCGACATCTCGTTGCTATTTGCTCGACTTTTAGAATCGAAATTAAAACCAATTTGCGGCTTTGTTGCTGCTGCTCCGGGCTTCACGTGTTGCGCGCTTCGCTTTGTGCTCGATATTCGGCTCTGTGCTTGCTCCGCTCTCTCGCTCTGGCTCTCCTGCTCGCTCCTCTCTTTGGCCGCTTGTAACTCCGCTGTTCGGTGGTCGCGTTTGGGTATGTGTCGCGAAGAATCGCTTCAAAGCAACTGAGCGGTTGAGGAATAAGCGGCGCGACTTTATGGCTCGCTTTCGTATGCCATTTTCTTATCGCTCCAAACCTACACAAGCACCTTACGCACACGCAACGCCCAGGTTGCAAGCAGATCGTATGTGTGTGTCTGCGCATGTGTGTGGGCCTGAAAGTGACAGTGATGGGCGACTGTCCTGTATACCCTACACATTAAAGGAGTCGATAAGCCGATAAATAGGTTGTGATAAATATTTGCTAAGGATTTTTGCCAAAATATTTGCTGTTTTAAGATAATCTTAATTAACTTTTGTCTTTATAGATGAAAGGGTATTTGCCTTACACTATCCTCTAACCTAGCGGTCATAAGAGGCGGCGCTGCCTGTTCGATCGTGTTCTGTTTCCGTCAGATTCAGCTTTCAGGCTTGGCTTAGCGATAGTGGGGGGCGCGTCATCGATCAAATCAAATGTAAACAAAAATATTTTTGTTTTTGCCTTTTTTTGCCATGCTGGGTCTTGTCTTTAAATAAATATAGAACGGAAAATCTTGACACACGTTTTCCGCAGGCCAAAAGGGCTCGATTTACTTTGCATTGCATTGGTTGCCAAGTGCAGCAATCGCATCTAAATCATCTCGCAGACTGTCAGAAAGCCTGCCAAGATTATGAGAATTATTTCATCTTGTTTTTTTGTAAGAAGGAAGTAGACTGTGACAAAACTTTGGTTTTGTTACAAAAAAATAGGAAGATAAAAAACTGACAACTGACAGGTTAAAGAAAACCAATAATAAATATAACTCTTACATTTTGTATAGTTTAATAATATAAAAAAAAAATGTTTTAGATGAGATATTATTCATGGATTAAGCAAATTTTAAATTTGAAATTACATTTTCGAGGTCTTTGCTTTAAAAAAAAGCTATCAGCCAAGACACATACCATATAGTCTGGACACTCTAAATGCTTTACCAAATATCGATACTCGATTATCCTGGCCAATTTTACAAGCCACCTGTCACAGCTGTTCGTCTGTAAAAAGAAGCGGTAATTCTTGGTTCTTATTTAAGTTAACTTTCTATTCACAATTATTTGTAATTTGTTATGTATGGCTTTAAAAAAATTGTCTTGTATCTTAATCGATATATCGTTAGGTATGCTTTTAAAAATAACCGATGACATTAAAATAAACCGCCAACTAGCAGAGACATCAACCTACAGTACAAGAACCTGAAAATATACCTAATATTAATAGAAAAGAAATTAAACTAACTACAGTGAATAGTTGTTTTATTTGTTTATTTATTTTCAAGCAATATATTTTTTTTTTCGAACCAATTGCTTTTCCTTTTCAGCTTTTCAAAAAATGTCAAATAGAAATATCGCAATATCGATATTTGGGCTAACAAAAAGTCACGACACGAAAATATCATCCTTGGAAAAAATATCGATATATTGATATTTTGATATATTATCAACAAAGCGCGAATAACGGAACCAGCGGAACGCAGCGCGTCGCGTCAACGTCGGCGTTTCCGTTTATCCGTTTGGCCGCAGAACAGCAGCACAAAAAGGAAACCAGCAGCAAGAACCAAAACGAGAGCGAAAGACGTAAGAACGTAATCCCTTCTATTAAAAAAAAAAAGAAAAAAAAAACTTAAAACAAAAACTACAACAAATCGGTAGACAGTAAGTGGCGGAGAAAGATGGAGAGCAACAGAGCGAGGAGAGCAAGTTGGGATTCTGTGTTGTGTTCTTATTGTTGTTGTTGTTGTGCGCGCACTAAATTCCTCTGCCGGCGTCACTGTCGCAATTGTATTGTATTAAAATTGCTTGCTTTTTATTAAAAAATTTAATTGTAAAGATTTTTGCAGCAGCACTTACGGGCATTTCATTTAATTCCATTCGATTTATTTACGTTAATTTATTGTGCGAGTATGCAGCAGTGTCAGTGTGTTTTTGTGGTGCAATTTAGTTTCCTTGTGTTTGTTTTTGGCTGCACAAATCCTGCTCTCTTTGGCTCTCTCGCTCGCTCTCCTTGTGCAACCCCCTGTTTCTGTGTTCTCCCCTATTTTGTTTTGTGCGCCCAGATGTAACATTGAGAATCAAGAAAACCAAAAAGACGGTGACAAAAGAGCTAAAGAGCTGAGAAGACAGACAGGAGAGTGCGGCAGAAATTGACGGCATTTCGCATTTAAAATAATATGTAATTTATGCAAGGAACACCCATAAATGCAATTGATTGATCAAGCGAAATATAGTATTATTATTATTATCCGTTTTGCATTTTCCCTGTTTGGCCAATTGCAGTTTTTCCCCTAATTTGTTTTGTTTGTTGTTTCTTCTTTGCCGCTGGGCGCAAAATTCAATTGATTTTTTTTCTCTTTTCTTGCCGCCGGGTTAGTGTGTGTGTGTGTGTGAGTGTTGATGTGCGTGTACGATGTTGTGGTTTGTTGCACTCGCCTAATTGTTAATAATAAAAGAAAAGGGAAACTTAATATGAAGGCAAAAAGTAAAAGCAATCTCATCTACAAGGCGTTTCTGTTTTTCCCTGTTCCCTTTGAAGCCAGCTTTATCCTATAATCCTTTCTGTTTGCCGCAAAGTTTACCATAACAAACCATAATTAACGGTGCCTCTCAAACTGTAATAATTGGTCAAAGTGCAGTAGGCACCCGCTACAGGGTACCCTTTTGGAAACCAAGTAACTGTTAGCCTTAAAAACTACAGGGTACTTCTTATGAACCAATTAACTGTTCGTCTTAAAAATTAAATTTAAGGCACAAATATTCTTATTAGTTTTTAAATATATATTTAGATAAATTAGAAATTGGTTACTTCACATTTAATTTAAAAAGTTTGGTGCACCATATCATAAAATTCCCAACTAGTTCTGTCCAGTTTTTGCATTAAAATTTGCCTTTACACTTTGTTTTTTCTTAAATTTAAATACAAATAGTTCATGTTTGCATAATATATTTTTAAAATTTTGTTACAAAATCATTACTTTTTAATTTTAAAGTTAATTTTAGTTCTTTTAACATTTTAAACCAATAATTACCTAAAGTATTTAGGTAGCAATTTTCTGAAATAAAAAAACTACGTCAAGTACTCACTTACTTTTAAGTATCTCATCTTAAACTATACTTAAAGGTTACAAATTAATGTCAACCTTGTATATAACTTAAATATTAATGTATTTTTTTGCATCATTTATAATTACAGCGCAAAGCAGGAGCCCCACAAAGAACACTCATTTACACACACACCTAACACACACACCTAAAAAGACTGCAATATCTGCCTTAAAAACGGAGACAGGAGGGGAGAGCGTTAAAAGCGGGGGACGGAAGAGCCCGCCAGCAGTACAGAGATTGATTCCAGCACGATCCGGCTCTGTGGATCGCCGGAGGAGCAGAGCGGCGTAGTTTTCAGCCATCCGAGCTGGAAGTCTGTCACAATGAGTTCGTTCATCGAGCTGCTGGGACTGTTCCTGGTGCTGATGCTGCCATTTCTGTACGAAACGAATCATATATTTCGTTATTATTTCAAATTCCTAATGTACTACGGCATCGTTTCGTTCAATTCGATTGTCCTAATACCGGCCTTCCTCACGCGTCCCTGCGATGTGCGCAATCTGCTGTAAGTTTATTGAAATTTGAATTATATTTTATTTATTAAGGGAATGTGAAATTATTTAAATTTTAAGTATTATTTTTTTGGGTAATATTATTCCAAAGAAAATTTTATGATATTAAATATTTAATATCGTTTTTATACCCTTGCTGGGTTACAATACCCAGCAATAAATAAATTAAAGGTTTTTTTTTTAGTAAAAAATGTTACCCATTTAAAAAAAAATAAGGGGTTACATGGTCAAAATTATCAAAAATTTACAAAAAAAAATAGATATTGAGTTTTGAATGCAGAAAAGTTTGCCTTGAAAAACTGAGAAGAAAAAACCAAACCAGAGTGAAATCGGTTGAGTTTAAGCTAAGTTATGGCCAAAAAACCATTAAAGGTCTTGAGTAAAAATGTTACCCATTTTTTCAAAAAAACTATAAGGGGTTATATCATCAAAATTTTCAAAAATTCGATAAAAAAAATGGATATTGAGTTTTGAATGCAGAAAAGTTTGCCTTGAAAAAGCAAGAAGAAAAAACTAAACCAGAGTGAAATCGGTTGAGTTTAAGCCAAGTTATGGCCAAAAAACCATTAAAGGTGTTGAGTAAAAAATGTTACAAATTTTTTCAAAAAAACAATAAAGGGTTATGCTTTTTTTCGATATTTCAAATTGCAATATATAAAAATTTAACTTATTTTCAATGATTACATTATATATTTTACAAAATTCTATATAAAATCCTTTTTTTATACATTTTATATATGTATTTAGGCTTATTTTTTATTTATGTTTTTTATTGATATAAAATAATCTTTCTATGTCAGGTTTTTTGGGTCTTTTTTATATGGTTAATTCAAAAAAAGGACTTTAAAACCTGGCACGCGCCTTAATTAAGTGTTTACTAAACCCTTGTAAGCCCTTTAATCGCATAAACTCATTGAGAATATTCTATGATATTGACTCTTTAGTTCACTCTGCGAAATTACTTAATTTAAGTGGCAAGAGCACATTGTTGTTTACCACCTGGGTGATGGGTGATGGGTGAAAGGTGGGTTTTTCTGCAACAAGACTACTGTAGTTGTAGTTGCTTTCCGCACTGTCCATTTCGTATGCAAATCAATCCACTTAATGCAAGCATTTTACAAAATCACCAACTGCCACGCCCACAGTACAGACAGCACTGGATAAGCTTGTAGGGACTTAAGTTACGAGGCTAGGATAGAGCTCTAGGACCCAGGGTGGTGCTGGTAATCGACTTAATTGTTAAAACTGACTTTATCAGAGAGTTGTTCTAATTTTGATGACTGACAACTGACAGTCTTTTGCACCCCTTTGTATTTATTATTCGCCGCTCAAGGCGGCTCCATCAATGGCACATTCCATTTTAATTGACCATCAATATTAACGAGGCCTCAACTGCGAAGGAGTGACTGGTCTTGGACTGGCCCTGGGGACGGCAGGTGTCTGGTCAGGTGCTGTGCCATGTCGTCCTGCGTCAAGCAGCTGGCAGTCAAGGCCTGAAACTCTGTCCTAGGATAGAAATATTTATACAAGTTCATATTCAGGGTTTACCAACTCGATATTACTTTCTAAAAATCCCTAATACTTTAATCAAGAGCTGGTTCATGTCATAAGATAAAACCCTCTACAATTTCTCTTTAAAAATTCTATTCAAAATAATCTTTATGATTCTAGAAAAGTCCAAGATTTTCCCACACCTCACAAGTTCAAAGATATAGATTTATGATGTGATACCAAACATGTTCTACCATCGATTTCTTATCATTTTGTGCTCAAAATTTAGTGCACCTTCCGGTATTGAAAATTGATAAATGAGAGTTGGTTTGGACCTTTGCATTTAGCGTATGTTTGTGACGATTCTCGTGGCAAACAATTACCCAATAATACCGATAAGATATATGTTATTATATGGAGTGTGTTCAATGCACAATTACGTGCTAGGTGAGCTAGGTGAGCAAAAAAAAAAAGAATTGAAATACAGATTAGATTACTCTTGGGGAATACAAATAAATCAGGGTTCTTGCAAACTTACTGAGAGTAATTTTAATTCTTTAAAACAATTTAAATTCAATCAATTTTAATTTAAAAAAAAATTTTAATTATTTATAAGCATAAACAAGATTTTTATAAAATTTTTCAACTTAACTGTATAAAACAGCGGTTCTTATCGATATTTTTTTTCTTACCCATATATCGATTTTTTCGATACATTTTTTATGTTCTTATTATCCTATTAATTATCATATATTTTGTAAACAAAAATATAAAAAAATTATATTTCTTTAACATTCTTATTAATTTCTATATTTTTTTGTTAACAAAATCTCATCTATCAATTTAAAATTGATATTTTGGCTTCGATTACATTTAAATTAAATTTAATGTTCAATGTTTATCGATTTAAAATCGATTTTTGCATATAAAAATATGAAAATCATTGTTAATTTTGCATAACATTTAATTTTTTTCGATCTAAAATTGTTGCTTTTTTATATTTATTTATTTATTTATTTATTCCTAGTGTAAAAATGTAGAATTTATCCCAAATTAAAATAAATGTTTGCATATTAAAATATGAACAGCATTTATTTTTTAACATTTCTCGTTAAATTTCGATTTTTATTGATTTAAAATTGTTGCTTATTTGCAAAAATTTAATATTTTTCCTAAATTTAAATAGATTTCTACATATTAAAATATGAATAGCATTTATTTTTTAAATTTTCTCGTTAAATTTAGATTTTATTGATCTAAATTTTATTGATCTAAAATATGCAATTATATGGAATTAATCCCAAATTTTTATTAATTTTTAACTTTTCCTTGAAGAAAAGGTAATTTTTATTGATTTAAAAACCAAAAATTTCGATTGCTCTCCAACTTTTCTGATACAAAATAATGTCTTTAAGATTTAAAATAAATTTTTGTACAGCTAAGTATTAAAAACTTTGATTATTTCCCAATAATACTGCTATTATTAACCATTTCTCGAATTTTCTTTTTAATAAACATAAATTATCGAAAAACTAAACCCCCAAAAGTGTAATGTCAAGTCGCCTTTACTTGATCGACATGTGATTTTCTTTGTTTATATGAATTTTTGTTGTGTCTTTGAACTGCCTCCACCATTGCATGGGTGTCAAGCCAAGGACGTTAGTGTTGGGTGGTGGAAAGAGGAGGTGGTCGGTGGTCAGAGTCTCGGATTTGCCGCACGTGTGACCGCCGACAGGGGGCACAGGGAGCTGCATTGCACGCCAACCCAGGGACTTGACTTGTGTGTGTGTCCCCATTTGCGGTTCTGTGTTTTTATTTATTTATTATTATGGTTTTTTTATGCCGCGTTTTTTTTTGGTTTTTGTTTGTTTGGTCTGCGGTTAGTGCACTTGTTAGAATTTCCCGACCGACCACGGCTCAAATCACCATTAATATTTGATCTCGAGGGTGGATTACTGGCGTCAACGCAACGCCTGTTTCTGAATCCGAAAGAGAATCAATTATAACAATATTTAATGCAGTTTTTATCGATCCGCGGGGTCCCCCTTGGGTATAATTAGTGTCTTGGCTATATAATTACCTGTTCCTGATTGGATGGTCAATTTATTACAGTTTTTTATTAATTGCTTAGCTTTTTTAATTTATTTTGAAGAGGTTTTTGATGACTAGTCCTAAGGGATTTTATTTTTTTTATATAACAAACAGACTTTTGGTTCATTAAAAAAGAGTGAAAACGAGTGACAGATGTTTATAAATTGTTATTAGAGTCTTTGTTCTTTCTTTATATTCAATTGAATATTTTTTAATTAATATTTTTCAGCTGGGCCAGCACTTGGTGTCATCGCATCTCAACGCTAATTGGCCTGCGATGGGAGCTGCGTGGCAAGGAGCATTTGGCCAAGGATCAGGCCTGCATAATTGTGGCCAATCATCAAAGCTCGCTGGATGTGCTGGGTAGGAAATACATTAAAAAATATATTGGCAAGCAAAAAACATATAAAATTTCATGTTTTTATATCAAAAGTTAAACTTTAAGCCGAAATTTCATTGTAATTTTATCTTATAAACCCTCAAACTTCTTTTTAAACTTGATTTTTATTAAATAACTAATATTTTCCTTTAATTCCACTCCTCCCCCAGGCATGTTCAACATCTGGCATGTGATGGACAAATGCACGGTGGTGGCCAAGCGTGAACTCTTCTATGCCTGGCCCTTTGGCCTTGCCGCCTGGCTGGCGGGCTTGATATTCATCGATCGCGTGCGCGGGGAAAAGGCTCGCGAAACCCTAAACGATGTCAATCGTCGGATCAAGAAGCAACGCATTAAACTTTGGGTCTTTCCCGAGGGAACACGTCGCAACACCGGCGAATTGCATCCATTCAAAAAGGGCGCCTTTCACATGGCCATCGATCAGCAGATACCCATTTTGCCGGTTGTCTTTAGCTCCTATGGGACATTCCTCAACGACAAGAAGAAGATATTGAATGCGGGTCGCATTGTGATCACCGCCCTGCCACCGGTTAGCACTGAGGGTCTCACCAAGGACGATATCGATGTCCTAATGGATCGAGTGAGGTCACAGATGAGTGATACCTTCAGGTTGACCTCGGCGGAGGCATTGCAGCGCTACAAGCCAGCGGCGGTGACGATGATGAAGGGTTGTAGTAATAGTAGTACGAGTACAAGTACTAATATTACTCATAGTACGACTCCTCCTCCCGTGGCAGATGCCGCTGTGGCCAGCAGGAGCAGCACAGGCAACAGCAGTTCAGCCTATGGACAGACAGGGGGCTATGGCAAGGCCAGCATGCTCAAGACGTTGTAGGCAATACTCTTCATTTACCACTCACTCACTCAACTCAACTCAACTCACATCCAAAGAACACACCAATTTGCAATGTTGTTATTTTAAAATTCAAAAGGAGAAAAAAAAGAAGAGAAATTAAGGCATAAGTTTATACATATATATATAATTTTTTTTGTATTGTAAACCTTACCCAGGGGTATTAACTATCTATTTATTTATTTAAAGCCAAATATAAATTATAATTTTTAAAAAATTTCCAAAAAAGGAAACCAAGGCATTCCTCTATTGGTTTAAATTCTATTTAATTACTCAGAAATTGGTATATTTGTATTATTTTCTTTAACAAAACATATTTATATATAAATATTTAACCTTTAACCTTTCTGGTGTTTGTTTTTGTAGTTAATATTTTGGCAATGATACTCGTTGAGAGGAATTCTTTTGAATTTTACAACCACCACTTACTCACTTACACCTCTAAAAGTTTGGCTAAATAATTCAAGGCACCAATTGAGTATTAGAAACAGCGACTGGTCAGAATTTGTAACTTCTTCTTAGGCAAAACAAAACATAAAACAAAAAGAAAACCAACATTAAAATGTAAACCCACACTGGCCAACAGGACTGTAAGAACTCGTAACTGTTGTCGCCTCGATATATATATACATATATAAATATAAATATAAAATAAAACCTAATTCATAATTAATACTTATACTAAATGCAAACACGTTGGCTAACAAAGTATCTTAGTTAACCGGGTGGAGATATTTTTTAAAATGCAAAGAAACATAAACTTATTTTATTTACTAGACACAACATTCCCTGACTCTAGGTTAGGGCCTCATCGAAGTTTAATCTGTAACGAAGGCATCTTTAAACCATTTCTTTTTTATTTGTATTTGTAACACAAGTATTTTTTTTACTGTGAATTGTATAACTTTGTAAATACGATGATGCCGAGGTAGAGGAAATAAATGCGGTTTACTTTAAAGACAAATCAAAAAAAAAGGTTAAGCAAAAACGAAATAAAAATTTAGAAACGAAAGAAACTGAAATATTTTAATTTAATTTAAAAATATAATAAACACATATTTTTTTTTTTCAAAATAAAAAATATCTTTAATCTTCTTTAATCTCAACAAAACTTGGCAACAAATCAGCGTCGAGATATTGCTTGAAATTTGAATTTAACAAGTGTAGTGACCATAAATACACTAACTTAAGACCTTGCTCAAGGTACGTACACAAAGCACTTTATATATATTTGTACATTTAATAAATAGAGCTTCCCGATAAGGCAACTCTTAAGATTAATAACTTCCTTTTGAAAAATCTAGCAATCTGGCGGCAACTTGAAGAGCCTGGAAACATTGCACATGGCCAGTGACGAGAATCTTATCGTTGATATTGCATCGAGATAATGTATTTTTGGGCACCAGATAGGAGACTTAAAAAAAATTTAGACCCATTGACCCATGGGGGGTAACATTGATTGGGCTTAATTACCTCATAATTGTTATTTCATTTTTATAGACCTTCTTTTGGGTAGTTTCCGGGGGTTTTTCACCTTGAACTCTGGAAATTCCGTTTTATTGACACTTTTAGAGTCCTTTATATCTTAAAGTCAAAGATACAATCGGGGAGAATTTTAACAATAAAAATTAAATGGTTAGGGGATTGTGTTTTTTCTGCTCGATTTCTTTTTTTACATTTTAAAGATATATTTTCCAAAATGTAGTTATAAATATTGGTAGGAAATAAAGTAGAAAAATTAAGGGAAACCTTACTCGCGACTCTTAACTTAACTTAAATTAATTGTTAGCTTTTTATAAATAAAAATATAAAAAGAAAGAAAGCTAACTTCGGCATGCCGAAGTTTAAATACCCTTGCAGTAAGTACAAGAAGAGAAGAAAAATGTTCTGACTTTTTCGAGGGAATTGTTTGTGTAGAAACGTACGGACAGACAGACAGACGGACATGGCTTAATCGACTTGGCTGTTGTTGGTGCTAATCAATAATATATATACTTTATAGGGTCGGAAATGACTCCTTTACATTGTTCTGTGCCTCTAACTAAAATTATAATATCCCGAAAAGAGTATTAAAAATATAAAATAATTTTTGGAATAATTAAAACTTAAAAATTTAATAACTAAGCCAAAAATGAATTAATTTTAATTTGGAAAACTGTTCTGAGTTAGTTTTTATCAGGCTAATAAGGCTACATACTCTGTTTCATTTTTTTCAAAAATAAAATTTTTTACCAATTTTTTACTATTTTAATTATGTAAAATTTCGATAAAAATTTTTGAAAAAATTTCGAAATTTATTTTTCTAACCAGACATAGCTAGATCAACTCGGTTGTTGATGCTGATCAAGAATATATATGATTTATAGGGTCGGAAATGTGTTCTTCACTGCGTTGCAAACTTCTGACTAAAAGTCTTCTTAAACTATTTTTTAAGATTTTAAAAGTTAAAATATATATATATATAATATCAGTTGAAATAAATGGTATAAATATAGGCATGGCTGTCATTTCCCGGTATTTTTTTGGTATTTTCAGCATTTCTTGTGCTAGACATTTAAAGATCCCCACAAGAATGGCAAAATGAGAATTAAATAGAAAAGAGATTCCATATTTTCTCCTTGACTTAATTTTTCTTAATTTAGAAAACAATTAAACGTTGTAGAAAATAAATTTAAGTAATAGCACTAATAAAAATTATTACTAAATATTTAAAAAAATTAAATTTCCATATTTTGGTATGTTCAGAATTTTTTATAAATAATTTTCCCAGACCCAGACTTGGGGCAAGTGACAAAAATATTTCCTGAAAATACATATTCAACATATTAAATTTCCTGCTTGAAATTAAATTAAAAATTAAACAAAATACAAGACAAACAATATGGTTTAAGCTATTGTGAAAATATTTGTATATTTCTGTTTAAAATTTTTCTGGTATTTAGAATTATTATTATTATTAATATTATTATTATAAAGTAGATGCATATTACATGATTTTAGATTTGCGGTCCTCTTTGCTAAATTATTGTTAAACATTTTCATGTGACATTTTTGTTTCATAATTAATTATTTATAAATTTTGTTGTTAAAGATTTTTTTCCATTATACGCTTCCCGTTATAACATTCTTTCTTTTTTTTCTTCTTTCTTTTCTTTTTTTTTTTGTGATGATTACATTGATTCAAGATTTCAAGATTTGTTAATAGCTTTGTTTTATAATTTTTGGATTCTGGTTTAGATGTTTTTTTGTTTTTTTTTTGTTAAGGTTCTTAGGAAATTGAAAATATTACCTGTTCTATATATTAATTCATGTCTAAAGTTCAATAATAAAGTAGAATCATTTGCCAGAGGGATATAAAGCTCCTTGAGTTTGTAAGTGGCTTAAATCTATGCTCTATCCCTTTCACATTCATGGAGAAGCCAAGAAGGATTTCATTTTTTAAATGGTTAAAAAATATTAAAAAAATTTATACATTTTTGGAAAAGTGTTAGAAGAAACGAAGTCTTAAGTTCTGTTATAAATTAAAAATATTTTTTACAGCTTAAACATTAAAATTGAAACTGAAGTCTAGGGGCTTTATATCCCTTGGGGCAAAAATAAGGGGTTTTTCTTTATTTTCAAGGATCTTAGGCGCTTAAGCTTAGGAAGAAGTTCTTGTCTTTCGGTTGTTTTACAACACTGCTATCTATAACTAAGGTCGATCTGAAAAAAAAAAATCAAAGACTTCTGTCTATATATAAGTAGATATATATTTTTCTCTTTTGTAGATATTTTATTTATTATATCGAGTGATTCGTTCGTTATTAGTTGTTAGTTAAAGCCAATTTGCATTTGTTTAGTTTGAGTCTATGTTTAAAAATTTGTTTAAGCGCGCTTCGTATCTGCCGTTATCAGTGATCGATAATTATCGATCCTTTCCATTTTGTTTAATTAAAATTTGTCATTTGTCTTATCAGTTAGTTGGATTGGATGTATTGTATGTATATATAGCTTTTCTGTTATGGATCATAATTGGTCAGATGTTTTGTGGCATATTTGAATTGTACATTCAGTTAATTAGTTTATTTTCCTCCTCTCTGAGCTTTCACTTTTCGCTGCTGAAATTTGAAATAGTTTTCGATATAATTCGATTTTTATACTTATCGTCATTTAATTATATTTACAGTTGCGTGTTTAATGCATTTTAAAGCAAACATAATTTCACAGCCGTACTCCTCATGTTTCTCGGATTTTGTTTTTTTTCCCGCCTTTATATATATATTAATATATATATATGTATATGTTTTATTAGTTTTTTCTTTGATGTGCTATCAAGTGAAAAATGTCGACCAACGATCGATTTGAGTTGTTGTCTATTTAAGTTTTTGGTTGTTGCTGGTCCTGCTCTATTTATATATATATCTAGAATTAATTGCTACAATCATGGGGCTTGGATTTGCTATTATATATATTTTTTTTTCTATATAGAAAGAGAGACGGAGATGGCTTCAGAGTCTTTATTAGTCTTTAGCCTAAATTTGAAACGAGAGAGATCTTTATAACTAATTTCTTGAAGGGGGTTGTTGTTTTCTTTTTCCTACCACGCACAAACGTGTCTACAAAGCTTTTCCTCAGCTGATTATGCAATCGATTTATTTTTTATCGAAAAGTAGAACCTATCGAGCGGCTATAATTATTATTATTTTTTATTATTAGATCATTAACAGGGCTTAGGTTTTACCTTGGGCAAAATTTCTTATACGAAACATAGGTTTACACGCTTACACGTTACTCGCTACTCGTTACTCGTTACATATTCCGCTCTCGATAACATTTACCTACTTTTATACTAATATAGAATTTGATTCAAATGGTTGGAGGTGTTGTGAATGTGCAATGTCTTTCTTTTTTTTTTGGTTTTTAGCCTACGATAAAATTAGCACCAATGCAAGAGATAATAATGATTCATGTTTTTTAGAATAGTTTACTTTGCTTTTCTTTTTTTTTTTTTTGGAAAAAATGTTTTGCCAAGATATGTGTAATTTACTGCAGTGTATTTTTTTAAGGTTTTTTATTACCTTATTTTTCTAGGTTTTTTATGTAATTTTTTTTTTGGGTTTGGTGACAACGAAAAGTAAATTCTACTACGAGCAGCATGAAAAACGAAACACAAAACTTAAAAAACCTTTCCTCATTCCCTTTAGTTAAACACTAATCAACAATTTGTTTGATCCAACGGAGCTAAACGCTCTCGTGTACAATATTCTTACATCGATATTACCTTCTCATGTATATATATATTTTTTTTGTATATATATCTTCTTTATATATATCTTTTTTATATATTAATCTTGTTACTATAGAGTCTTAGGAGCTAGAGACTGTCTTATCCGTTCGCTTGATGAGTTTATTCTGGTTTCTTTGTGTATATGCCATATATCTGCTATATAGTATCTATATATATTCTGGATCACACACACACACACCTTGGGGGGCTGTCGGATTTTTTGTGGTGAATGAAATTATTATTGTACCTATATAAGTCTGGGGATATTACGTGAAAACCTATGCCACTGGTAATCATAATCTCACTTATAGAGAGAGAGAGAGATATAGAGAGAGAGTGAGCTAGCAACAAGTAAGAAAATTATAGGGTTCGGCAACCTCCATCCATCTCTGGCTATTTCCCTTCAAGTTATAAGTTCAGGAAGCTGTTGCCCATAAAGCCCAGCATTATGGTGGACATGGCTATGGGGGCTAGGCGTACATTCGAGGCGGTGCTGTTTCCGGCCAGGATCTCGGCACGTTTTCGCATTCGTTCCTGGTTTTTAGATAAAAAGGGAAATTTTTTAGAGGTTTCGAAAAATATTTAATATTTTTGGGACCTTACCTGGTACAGCTTGTCCTCGCCGGGCGGATCCAGGCACTCGAATTCGCAGCAACGTTCGCCAACCCGAAAGTTTTTGCAAAACTAAATGGGGTTCAAAAATAATGGTTAAATTTTTTTTAATTAATGAAATACATTTTTTAATTATTGTTAAATATAATAATTAAAAATTAATTTGTAAGGTATTCTATTCGAAAATTACTTTTGTTTCAAGAATCAGTTGTAAAAACTAGCTAAAAATTAATCAAATCCTAGAATTTGTTGGAAAATTTAGCAGAAAATTAGTTTAATGCTGAAATCTAGGAGAAATTGTATGTTAAAATAACTTAATTATTTAATGAATTAATTATACTATCAGTTGGGAATTATAGTTGAAAATTACTTAATGTTGGAACCAGTTAAAAAATATTAGGTGGAAATTGCTGCATATTAAAATTGTGAAAATTATAGTTAAAGCTAAGAATGACTTTAATTTTAGTATTTTATTATTTTTTTTTATAGATGAAAATTGCTTCACGGCTAGTATAATTTTTTTATAACTACAAAAGCATGTATTGCTAGAATTAGCTGGTAATTTCACCTAAAAAATTTAATTGCTTAATTATTACTGAAAAATTCTAGCTAAAAATAAGTATTAAAGTAATTTGTAACTAGAATTTCCAACTAATTCTCAGCATTAAGATAATTTTCAGTATAATCTTCTAACTGTATCTTACACTACAGCAGTTTAAAGCTAAAACTATTTAATTAATTATTTAATAGTGAAAAATTCTAGCTAAGAATAGTCATTAAAAATTTTAATTGAAATTCCCAACTGATTGTATATTTACTATTTTTATTTACTACTTTTAAAGCAGTTATTTTGAGCAGGTTTTCAAGTTTTTCAATGTTTTAGTTCTTTTTTTTCTTAAAAATTTTTTTTTTAAATGTGATTTAGTAACTCACATAGGGCGGATCACAGTAGATGGCCTTGCACCAGAGTGGCTCGGAGTGATAGCAAACGCAGAGGCTGCAGACACCGGGCCCGGGCACATACAGCATGCCATGGTTCACCTTGTTGCCCTGGAAGTCAACGCAGTCCTCCTCCAAGGCAGCTGAAAATAAGTAAAGTAGATATGAATAATAAATATATATATTTTACAATAATTTTGTGGCTGTGCTCTACTTTAATCCGGCTAATCCGCCGCCTGATCCCCAGGGTTCAGCGACTATCAATTTGAGTCACCCAAGGGGTCATCACTCTGAAAGCCAGATAATGAATATTTTGCGACTTGAGGCGGTTCTAACTCGCTAATTGATCGGTTATATCACTCAAGGCGATTTCTATAATATTATTTGAATTTGAAATGAATGAATGAATTATGAATTCAATGGCAAGTGGAAAATATGTTAACATGCGAGTCTTAAATAAATAATAAACTAAATACATGTCAGTGCTGGGAATGCTATTTCCCAGGGAGGAGAGTGTCCACGGCAGGAGGACACTTGCGAGGACAGACAGCCAGCTGCCAGGACCAGGATGGATGGGTTCGAACTCGAACTCGAACTTGAACTCAAACTCAAAATCAAACTCGAACCTGGGTTGCAAGCAAACTTCCGAGACTTGGGACATGCAAATGGAACTCTCTTAGTCCTTCTCTTTGGGAAAAGCTTTCTCTATGCTCTCTTTTCTCTTTTTCAAAGTGGAATTAAAATTATTAGTTAAAAAGAAAATTAATTAAAAAAATTTTAAAAGTGTTTGTTTGTAATGAAAATTCTTTTTATCTTTAAAATTAAATATTGTTCTTATTTATTGCCTTTCATCTTCCAAATAACGAGTGGAGAAAACAGAGATAGAGAGAGAGGAAAAGGAGGAGGAGAAGGAGTGAGAAGGAAGACACTTTCACTTGCAGGACTATGACAAGGAGTCACGAGTACGAACGCGGCCACGAAATACGGATGCGGTCTGGGGCAAGCTTTAATGGGTCGCGTGCTACACGCAGCAAAAAGATGTGTGGCCTCGCAGCACACTAATCACCTTGCTTGTTTTTTTTTGTCTTTTGAATAAGCGAACACTTGGGAATTTTAGGTGTAAAATACACCAAGCCCTAAGTTAGCATTAAACAAATTATTTAACATATTTTTTACAGCCATAATAAAAAATTGAGCCACCCTGCGTTTCACCCATTAAAAATAAATAATTTAAAAAATATTTAATAAATATTTTACAGACCTAACTTAATTTATCATTTGGCAATTAATAGTTCTTCCACTTGAACAATTTAGGGTATATTCGAGACTTTAAATAAAGTAAAAAGAAAATACGTAACATCCCTAAAAAAAATTTAACCAGTTGAGAAATAATAAAAAATAATAAATAATAATAAATTATTAATTTTTGCCCTAAATTAAATTTAACATATTTTCCTTGCAAATTATTTTTTTAATATTTTTTTTTTGCCTTTAATATAATATAAGAAATGTAGTCATGTTTTATTTTTAAGTGGAGTCTAGTGGCGGCTAGTGGCACTGTCAAGTTTTTCCTTCTTCCGCTTGTTTTCCACCTACTTTGTTCATTTTCCTTTTTTGTCCCTCTTTTCATCTCCTAGGAGAAGGGGGGAAGGCGCAGCCACTGGGAAATCGTGTAGGAATTTTGTTGGTGTTTTTTTTTTGTTGTAATTTTTGGTCGGATGCTGCAGTTGTTTGTTCAAATTGTTTGTTTGCCTTGCAACGTGTTCTTTTTACCCCCTACACACACACACACACACACGAACAGAAGCACGTGCACGTGCTTTTTCTTCTTTATCTGGTGCCGGTTTTTCCTCTCGCCCTGTTCCCCTGTCCCTCTGACACTTCCCCCTCCCATTCCGTAAGTCCCCTTTCTGCAGTGGCAGGTTCTTCTTCTTAAGATCGCTGAATAATTAAAAGCCAGCGTTCAACTTTCGTGCGCCAGCTGTCGTCCAAACAATTTAGCTGTGTCCTGGGTCAAAGTTTAGCAGGCCACCGCCCACTTTGCACCGCCCAACGTACGCCTTTCATGTTAACCTTCGCCCTTCTCGGTGAGTAATGCACACTGGGGGAAAAAAGAGTGAACAAGGAATGCGCACAAATATTCGGATACACAGGAGAGTGTGCCTTGGGGAGAAGCTTGAAGCAGTTTTTGGAGAGCACGGGTGGGGGGAGAGGGAGAGGGGAGAAAAGCAATGATATAAAAATTTAATATAAAAAAATATAGCACCTAATATTATATAAAAAATATAGAAAACTCTGAATAACAATAAAATGTGCATTTCGATATCATTGATAAATATCCGAAAATTGTTTGTACATTTATTTTTCCTATATTGGTTCGATATTTAAAACAGAATATTGATTTATTGCACATAAATCGCCACGTTATGATATCCATATATACACAAGTGGGCATAAGTATTTAGACACTATTAGCTTGCAACTGTCGAGCAATGCTTTTCATAGTACAGTCAAAGAAACAGTTAACTATTGATATTAAAACAAAAAATGCGATTACAGTTACACGCGAGAGGTATGTTTTGCCGTTTCCCTTTTCAATTATCCTTCTGCTGATAAGAAAGCTAGACAGACAACGATTTGGGCGATGGCAAAAGTATTTAGACATCACATTTAATTTGTTCGCATTGATCTGTTACTCGAAGAATATCAAATTTTTTACTTTTTGTAGATTATTTGGTCATTTGTTCTTGATAACGTGTTACAACTTTCTTGAATTTCAATCATAAATTTGTAAAACATGGTAAAAACAAAGGAACTGAGCGAATTTATAAAAAATGAAATAATAATTAAGTATAACTCTGGTATTTCGGTACAAAATATCACTGATTTATACAAAATTCCACGGGCAACTGTGTATTACCAAATAAATAAATATAAAAAAACACACACAACAAAAAACGCTGCCCGTAGTGGCCGACCACGTAAAACAACTGAAAAAGACGATAGTTATATTTTACGGAAGTTTAAGCAGAATGTTCTACAAACTCCCCGATCGGTTGTCAAAGAACTAAAAGAAGGAACAGAAATTAATATCAGTGAAAGAAAGAACTGTTCGCAGACGTCTTAAGGAAGCCGATTTTGGAACATATGTTAGCAGAGTTATACCACTAATAACACCACGAAATAAGTTAAAACGCCTTAACTTTGCCAAAAAATATGTTGGTCAGCCTGCATCATTCTGGAACAATGTTTTGTGGAGCGATGAAAGCTCTTTTGAGTTTCACTGCTCAAAAAAAAAAATTTATGTTCGATTACCGAAACAATATCGGCAAAAAGTGGCACCTGTATGTCAGAGAATAAGTCATTCAGGAGGGTCTGTTATGTTTTGGGGATGCGTAGCGTTTACTGGCTTGGGAGAATTAGTTCCCCTTTATGGAACCATGAATCAAGGAAAATATTTGGATGTCCTAAATAATCATGCATTCCCCTCTGGTGACAAATTGATTGGGGAGTCCTTCATACTCCAGCAGGATAATGCCCCCTGTCATAAGGCCAAACTGATTACGCAGTTTCTGAAAGATGTTGGCGTAAACACATTGGATTGGCCACCTCAAAGTCCAGACCTCAACATAATAGAAAACCTCTGGTCATATATAAAAAAAAAGATGTGCAAACTTATCAAGAAATCGCGAAGAAACTATTTTGGAGATTCAAGCCTTATGGAAGGATATTTCAATAGATTATATTCACAGCTTGGTACAGTCTGTTCCAAGACGTCTCCAAAAAGTGATAGACGCTAAGGGAGGATATATTTTTTATTAATTTGTTATAATTTTTTAGTTGACTT
>VNJU01002916.1:280000-456980 GCA_008042675.1 Drosophila seguyi | reverse complement strand
GTAGTCGATGAAGATGATGTTTCTTCAGTAGACGTGGAAGTAGATGAACTCGCTGTCGTTGATGTGGGAGCTGCCGTTGTTGATGTTGGGATCGCTGTCGATGTAGTTAAATCCGTAGTCGATGAAGATGATGTTTCTTCAGTAGACGTGGAAGTAGATGAACTCGCTGTCGTTGATGTGGGAGCTGCCGTTGTTGATGTTGGGATTGCTGTCGATGTAGTTAAATCCGTAGTCGATGAAGATGATGTTTCTTCAGTAGACGTGGAAGATGAACTCGCTGTCGTTGATGTGGGAGCTTCCGTCGTGGATGTTGGGATCGCTGTCGATGTAGTTAAATCCGTAGTCGATGAAGATGATGTTTCTTCAGTAGACGTGGAAGTAGATGAACTCGCTGTCGTTGATGTGGGAGCTTCCGTTGTTGATGTGGGAATTGCTGTCGATGTAGTTAAATCCGTAGTCGATGAAGATGATGTTTCTTCAGTAGACGTGGAAGTAGATGAACTCGCTGTCGTTGATGTGGGAGCTGCGGTCGTAGATGTTGGGATCGCTGTCGATGTAGTTAAATCCGTAGTCGAGGAAGATGTAGATGTTGGAAGCGCTGTGGAAGTTGTTGAAGTCGCGCTCGATGTAGTTGGATTTTCTGTTGTCGTTTGGCAAACTGGAAGCTGAGGGTAAACCGTACAAATGGGATTGTCAGTTGATAATGTCGTTGGAGCCTCTGTTGAAGTTGGAAGTGCTGTTGACGTAGTTGGAGTGCCAGTTGAAGTGGGAATAGCTGTTGATGTTGTTGGGTTGCTTGTGGTTGTTGGGATTGCCGTAGATGTAGTTGGAGGAATAGTTGTTGGCGATGTTGTTTCTGGCGCAGCGGTAGATTGAAATTGGTTGGGATCATACAGCCCATAGGGCCCATAAGGTCCGTAGTATTCATACGCATATGGGTCATACCCAAGTGGATTCTGGTATGCATTTGCCCAATAGTTATTATAGTAGTTGTTTAGATAGTCATTGTATTCATTGTATTCATTTTCCTGCTGATTGCCACTCTGTGGCCGCTGGTTATTATTGTTGTTGCCCGGATTTATTCGAATGCCAGTTAGACGCGTAAACAAATTAGAGACATCCCACACAGGTATTCGTATTTGCACTGATTGGCCCCAAGCTTGGCTAACTAGCAAGAGGCACAAGCTTACAGTATTTATTTTCATTCCGAGCAGTGATTAACCTGCGTCCAGCTTAATCTAGAACTGAATTGGTAGCGGCTAACCACCGGGAGTTTTATACATCCCAAAGAAGTCGTAAAATCAAAATGACACTCTACACAAACAATCGGCAGGGTAAGTCTAAATTAATAAATTTGAAAGGCTTATAGATTTGGTAAGAAAGAACGAATTCAAACTAAAGAATAGCTAATGCTAATTTGTTCTATGCTAACCACTTCGCTATGACCATGCAAGCGGCGCATGATTGGGGTGTGGCTACTGCTTCTAGCGAACTTCTTTGATAGGATTCTACTAAACTAGACAGCAAATTTGAAGTAGAATTTACCGGTAAAAAAATAATAAGAAAAATAATAAGTATAGTAGTATTATAATACTTTAAGTACATAGTATAAGTGGTAAGTTATAGAACTGTTTTATAGAAAAACAGCAACTAACCAATCGGCTGTGTTTTAAAAAAAGAATTACAAGTAATTGAGGTTCAAACATAGCTCAATTAAGAATTAAAAGATGCTTTAATCAAAACATGTTGTATTTTATTTCCTATTCGACGGGATCTGTTTTATCCAAAACTTTTCTGTTCTTTTAAGAGCAAATCTAAGATTCCCAATGGGTAAGCACATGTATCTGGTGAAAAAAAGTCAATCGGCTAATAGAATGTTTTGCTTTTTTTTATTGAATAAATTAATCTTCGTACGGGTAAAATACTTCAGAAAGGTTGCTTGCTATTCCCTATTTCCTTGCGTCATAGCCAAAGTAAGGAGCTGGCTGAGTCCTGCGGTAGATGCCGTTGTAAGGGATATACACGGGCGAAGCCTGCGCCGAAGAGGATGCAATTGCCGTTCCGCGAACATAGATTGGGTTTGAACTGATTCGGTGCAGATCGTAGGGACTGATCGGTGAGTTCGGCACATAGTGGAAAGGAAGTGGCGTCGTGTGGGACCGTCCGGGTGGGTTAACTGCATCCACAGTGGTGTCCGTGTTCTGGGTACCCACCGCATCGGAAGTCATTGTGGAAGGCGTTGTGGTAGTGGTCACCGGATTAACTGCATCTACAGTCGTAGGGGTGGACGCTGTCGTTGTTGTTGTAGTAGTAGTTGTGGTGGTTGTCGGATTAACTGCATCCACAGTTGTGGGCGTGGAAGCCGTTGTCGGATTGACTGCATCTACAGTGGTGGGCGTGGAGGCTGTGGTCGAGGAGGTGGTAGAGGTTCCGGGAATGGCGTTCGAAGTTGAGGTTCCACTATCCGTTGTCGTTGGAATCGCAGTGGATGTTGTGACCGGAGCTGGTGTAGTCGAGGTCGTTGGCGGATTGGGTCCAAAGTTGCCATTGTTCCCATAGGGTCCATAGGGACCGTAAAGGTAGGCCATGTACTGAAGGTACTGCTGGTACTGCTGATACTGCTGATACTGCTGATATTGGTTATAGGCCGCCTGGGCCTCGTAGAACTGCTGCAATTCGTTGTAATAATCGTAATAATCTTGAGCGGCCTGAGCGTTGTTATTGTTGTTCGAGGAGCTAGGACGCGAACCGCCTCCAGTTAAGGCCGAGATGAAGCCTCCCGGTGAGAGGGGAATAGTTATGGTCTGGCCCCAGGCCTGGCCGGCCAAGAGGAAAAACAATCCCAGCGACGTGATCAGCATTGCGAGCGGGATTCTACGGTGCTCCGGTTAGTTCAGAACTAAAGTGGCTAGAGAAGTGCGAAGAGTTTTATATAGTCTGGGGAGTGTCATAAATTGGATTGTGTCTTGTGAGCCACAAAAGACTGGACTGGATGGGCATGGGCCTCGAGCTTCGGAATTGGGACTGAAGAAGATTCGAATTTGCGATTTGAATTTTTATTGTTTCGGTGAGCGAAATCATAGAACTTGGCCGCATAACTTAGCAGTCTGATGACCTGTCATAATCAGAGTTCTACTTAACGGACCCCTATTACCAAACCTCGTTAATTTGCTAATCATCTTTGAGTTGCAAATATATCTTTAGCTTTATTGATCTTTACTGATTGATGGTCGCCTAGCCAATCGGTCTATAGACGGGTCTGTAATAAACATATCTCACTGGCTGTCTATAGTAGACCACACTGCTGGGGCTTTGGGGACGAGTCACAGCCGGACGGCGGGTAGTCTGCTGAAGAACTTTGTTCACCGGCTGCTCAGCCCCATCCAGGTCGTACTTGATGCGCGATCCGTTCTTAAAGTCTATATAGTCGTAGTCCTCGTCATTACCAGGCGCGTTCAAGTCCTTCTCCACCGCTGGCTTGCGAGTAGTGGTGGTAGCCTGGGCAATAAAGTCTGCCAGCATGGCGGCTGAGGGTGAACTTCCTCCGCCGCCAGGTTGCTGTAAGCCCTGTAGGATTCCTTGCAGGAATTGTTCGCGTACCAAGTCGCTGGCTGGCAGCGAGTTCGTTGTCTCATCTGAAAGAGGCAGCTTCATGCTGGCGCTGGAGGAGGCCGATGTCTCGTCCAATGGTCTTCGGATGGGTATTCCAGGCAATGGGGCACCCACCTGGGGCAGACCTCCCGGATAGGAAAGTAGGAGCAGCCATGGTATCGCCGTTCGCATCTGTTCCTTGGAGTCCAGGGCAGCTGCACCCGATCGAAGACTGGCCACAGCCAGTAAACACAGTAGAAATCCGATTACTTTCATATCGAAACGCGTTCGGCCATCAACTAAGTCTGCCCGGGCATTGGGTTTGCATATTTAGGAGATATCTGCACTCGGCGAGACATAAATGCTAATTTCGGGTCCATTAATAAGTTGGCGATCAGAGAAATCGATCGCGTCTCTCTTTTCTTTCTCTTCGCGCTTTTGTTTACCCATTTAATTCGATTTAAATCTGTTTATAAGAGCTAAATCAGCTAATGCGATAACGCGTCGGAAGCCGCCAGCTCTGGGAATGTTTTTCGCTTCAGCGAATGTGTCTTTCTCCCGCAAATCTGGTTTCGGTTCACGAATACCTCTTTGGCAGCTTAGATATTTGAGATCAAAGCAAGTTGGTCTATGAAAACTATTTAATAATAATAAATGTAGATTTCTTTCGGGGTGTTTATGATTTTACTGAATTTTATGCTCCATAAATATTACTATTTCTTTCCCACGACTTGAAAGTAGGTACCTGGCTGGTCCCCTTGATAGAAGTGATCATAAGGGATCAAAACGGGAGCTGGTGCTGGTGCTGCCTCCTCCGATCCATGGACATAGCTCACAGGAAACTGCCTGCGAACTGGACTGATCAGATTGCTGGCCACCAAGCGGAAGGGTAGAGGCGTAGTGTGAGCTCGCACTTCCGGAGCAACTGCCGTTGAGGTGGTGTCCGTGTTTTGGGTAGCCACGGCAGTCGAGGTCGTTGGAGATGGTGTCGTTGTGGGCTGGGTTGCGACGGCAGTCGACGTGGTTTGCTCACCAGTCGATGTGGGAATAGCAGTTGAGGTGGTAGGTGTTCCCGTCGAAGTTGGTATCGCAGTGGATGTTGTGTCTGTGTCGGGAGCTGCAGTAGTCGGTGGTGGTCCGTATGGCGGCGGTCCATAAGGTGGATAGCCACCATAGCCACCATAGGCCCAGTAGGCATAGTAAGCCGCCTGGGCCTGGTAGAACTGCTGCCAGTAGTCGTTGTAATACGCATTCAAATACGAATCGTAGTCCGACTGGTCCTTGTGCTTATGGGGACGGGAGCCAGAGCCAGAGCCAGAGCCACCTCCTCCGATGTGTATGGTGGCCAAGTTGGGAATACCGAAGCGAGACAAGTCACCCAAAGACTGACCCGTTAGCAGGAGAAGTAGGCCCAAGGTTTGGATTAGCATGGCGAAAACTATCTTAGAACTGAAGAACTGATGCCATTTCAACGCAGTTTTATACAGAATAAAGGTTGTAAAAATTGTATTCTGAATTTTAATAAAACATGAACTTTGGCTAACTCAACCTTTTAAATATATATAGTCTTGGCTAATGGATAGCACATAACTTAATAACTTGATGAGCTTTCATAGCACCTCCAGAGGTCTAGTATCTACTTGAATAACTAATCTAGACTAGCTGCCACTGATTGACATGGATTTAAAATAGGTCTTGTGATTGGATCTTTTAAATAAATAAATAGGCTTCTCCATAGTTGGGTGCGTAGAAATTTTGATCGGCTGAAACCATTGGTCGGTTCGATGGTTTATTAATATGTATTCCAGGCTGTTAACCTTAAGCTAGAAAATCCAAAAGACGGGCTTTGTCAACAGAAGCCTAAGATTAAGCAAACATTATAAGTTACAACACAAATATTTAGTTAATCAAACAGGTCTTTTTATTTTTCTGTATCTCCACAGCTTCTGTGTTTACTAAGTTTTGCATAGATATCTCTACTAGGCAACCTAAGATGATGGAAAATATTTATAAATTGATTTATTTTGAGACATTTCTAAAACACTCAACTCACCTGCCACTCATCCTCGAAGACGGGAAAGCTCAGAGTCTGCATATTGGTCAAGTGAGCCTGGCTGGACCTGAGATTCCGTACCATCATTCGGCGTGGCACATTCTGTCTTATGATCTTGACCCGGGTTCGGGGCACATCCGCTTGCTTGTTAGCCACTGGATAGTTGTAGTCACTCCTATCCTGCGCCACTTGCCTGCGATTACCAAGATCCCTTCCTTGGAGGTTCAGAAATTGGTCATTGGAGCGACGGTCTCCTCGCCTAAATGCGTATCGAAATTTCTTGAAAATTTTCCGCAGCGAAACATCATCATCTTCATCATCGTCATCGTCATCGTCATGGTTATGCCTTCTTTTCGGATAGTTGTCACCTCCAAATTGAATGATTTGAAAACCGGATGGAAATTGATCCCTCGTAATGTTCTGAAGCTTCAGAAAGTCCCAGACTTCAGCCGGGAAATCGGGGTTGTCGTCTCTGTTAGCATTGTTGCTATTGCCATCTCCCAGTTGGATAACATTAATACCGTCTGGGTACCTATCCCTATGTTTGTGTTCGGGCCTTGAATTTGAGTCCTGATCTGGTGTCACGACAACCACCTTTCCGCCGCCAGGTAACTCGTATACCTTATTACCGTATCCAGCTATGAAGCTCGCTTGGAGGATGAGAACGAAGCCAAGGTAGGCGACTAACATGGTTCTGGATAAGTTGCTTAATTCCCGAGCTTGAATTCAGACTACTTCTGGGACGAACAGCCGCTAGACCTTTTATACTAGGAGCATAGAGATTTATCTAAATTGTTATTAATGGCTGAGTTTTTTGGGTTCGTAGGGGGTATTAATTAATTCTCAAGGGTCAACATTAGGGAAAGATTATAAATATTATAGAATTCCAGTTAAAGTTGTGTAACTAAACTACACATCAAGAAGGGACATATACTTTCAACATGCTTAGTTCTAGGAAGCTGCTGAATGAATAATGATAATGAGATTTAATCGCTTCAATTCCTAATCGCTTTGCAAATGAATGCTATATAGAATTAAGCTAGTAAATGTATGTAGTATCAGTATATTATTGTATTAAAAATTATTGAAGCTGTAATAAGATATACTTTTTATCATAAAGGAAGTCAAAACTGTTCCTAGTGACATAAGTTTCCTACCAATTTTAGCATCACCTGAAAGATGAATTCTTTCTGCCATCTGCCAAGGTGTTATAAAAAAGATTTAATCATTTTGACGGTCCACATTGTGGACTCCAGCCAGCTGGGAGTTTCGAGCAATAAAAAACTCAAAAAAACAAAAACCAAGATGGACCGTTAGACTAGTAAACTAATCAGTGACGCCGATCTAAGCGAATAAAGCCGCGCGACTAGCAACGTCGCTGGGCGTGTTCTGAGCTGATTTTAATAGCCGAATAAATTTGCATGCTTAACTGGACAGGTGACTAGACATTTTCTCGGGAGATCTTTTGAAAAGCTTGGCAAAGTGGGTTAATGTTCAGTGGTTCAATGGTTCGTTACCGTTTTTGGCAATAACTCGGGGGGCGCGATCGCATTTCTTTTCGCGAATAGGACAAGTATAAATAGCGCAGGTGCCGCCATCTGTCAATCAGTTCGAAGCCAACACCCTTCATACCATGAGCCCCAAGTTGGTTCTCTGCCTGTGCCTGGCGCTCTGCGGAGCCCTGGCGACGGCCCGCC
This sequence comes from Drosophila seguyi, assembly GCA_008042675.1. Taxonomy (NCBI): domain Eukaryota; kingdom Metazoa; phylum Arthropoda; class Insecta; order Diptera; family Drosophilidae; genus Drosophila; species Drosophila seguyi. Next base: position 449,639 of record VNJU01002916.1, on the reverse strand, counting down.
CCCAGGAGGAGACCCTCGGCCAGGAGTCGAGTGTGGATGTGGAGGAGAGCAGCCAGGAGCTGAACAGCGTCGAGAACGACGCGGAGTCCGATCCCTCCACCTGGCGCAAGCTCTTCGGCAGCGATGGCAACCTGGTGGTGAGCTTCCCGCAGTCCACCAGCTCCACCAGGAAGCCCACCAAAGCCCCCACGACGACCAGGAGGCCCTACCCGCCCTACCCACACTACCCGCCGCCGCCACCACACGGCCATCCCGGCTACCCAGGCTATCCCTATCCTGGCTACCCCTATCCTCCGTACCCGTATCCCTATCCCGGACATGGACACGGCGGCCACGGCGGACACGGCCCACATCCCACAACGAGCTCTACCACGACTACCACCACCACAACGAAGGCGCCCACTCACCCCACTCATCCCGGACACGGCCATCATCCCCATCACCCCCACTATCCTCACTACCCACCCTACCCGGTCTACCCGCCCTTCCCGCCACCACCACCGCCGCCGTACTACCCACCCTACTACCCTCCGCCACCACCACCACCACCACACCACCACCACGACTCCGACGAGTCCACCGAGGCCCCGATCAAGATCTGCAAGAAGTTCTTGGGCCAATGGTGCATCTCGCGCTAGATAGTCTTCCTTCCATCTGACTCGCATCAATAGCTCAATACTTATTTATTTATAAAAAGAATTTATTAAACGAATAAAAAATTGGCATAAAAACGAAATTACTTTGATTTTGATTAAAGAACTTATCAGGTTATACGTTAATTTTAGGGACTTTCTAAACAGATTAGGTATTGCATTGCGAGGGAACTATTTAGCTACTATTCCTTTAATAATGAAAAGCTAAGATTTTTTAATGAATTCTTCATAAAAGAATTTATTTAATATTTTTAAAATCTTAACATCGGTGCTCAGTGGCACGGAAACTACTTTCAAAATACAATACACCTTTTTGAGTAGGAAATCTTTGAGCTATAAAGGCTGAGATATTATTTTAGTAAACCATTTGTTCTTTTACAATTTATTTTATAAATGAATATTAAATGTTACAATGAAATTGTAAGTATTAAAATAATAAAGAATATTTCCAGGCTTGATAAATGCATTTCCAAGTTTACATTTAAATCGATTTCACTGAGTGTTTCGCATGAATCTGACACTTGAAAGAGGCGTCTCGAAGCTGTCAATCCAAGCTCCGAGATATACTCATTCAGCGTGGCCCCAGAAGACTTGTTCGATTTGATAAAAGACCTTCATAAATTCTGGATTTGCTTTGCGCTGCGCCACAGGTGCCCTGGAGATTCGTCTCTAATTGACAGCGACAGCCTCATTAACATGATTGTCGGCCGCTGAATCGGTGTTACCAAATGTTTTGTTTGTCCCCCGCTTAACATTTCCAAATCGCTCGCGGCACACTTTACATATTCAAATTTTATTTAGTGGCCGAAAACGAAACGGCACGGGATATGGCCACCGAGAGGGGCAGATGACTTCACCGCCCAGTTGAGGTGGCCGAGCGGCGTGGAGCTCATTATGGAGATAAACTTCGAACAATGGCCGATGTCTGTCATCCGGGGGCCAGCTTATTTATCGGGATCTGGCCTGCGCGCAGACTTTCTGGCGACACTAATTAAATGTCCGCCCGCCATTACTAAATCAAAACAATTCCCAAACAGGACAAACAACAGCTCCGAGATGCAGATACTCGCACAAAGGCCAGACGCCCAGTTAACTATTTTCTATACAACTCAGATCCGAGCTCCACTCGGCGGCGGCTCGTGTTCCGAAAATCGTAAATTTCGGATGTTGTTAAAAAAGTTTTGGCAGCGGCATAAATCTGCGGCCAAGGGGGCAACAACAGCCACGGCGAAGTCGGTTCACTAACGAGCCAAAATCGTTGACTGGAAATCCTTGAGTACAGCAATAATGCCTATAAATATGCTGGAGGAATTGTCTGTGCCCCTTTGTTGGATTCAATTGAGTCAAAGGCAAAACTTTTGCCAACCATGCGAAGGTCAACAGCGCAATTTGTTTTCCCCGGAAAATATGTGCTTGATGGAGATGGGAACGTGGTGATCCGGCGGCTCAGATCTGGAGTGGAGCAGCCAGCTGAAGGTGGGCCGCAATTACCACTGTTTGCGATGCCTCCGGGCGATCCAGCCAGATTCCGGCAGGGAATCGAAGATGGGTTATGAAGTGCCGCGAAGCCTGATTGTCCAAACAGAGAACGTAATTACCCAGCATCGCTCACAGGAGGAGGGCGCAATTACACGCAGATTACCACGTAATTTATGAAATATGCAGGGACGAATAAAGCGCTGTAAAACACGTACTATAGGTATATATATCCTGGACCCCATAAATATGCCAGGCGGCTTAGCCAGCTGCCCATAAACTATACATTTGCCCGGGCCATCCTCCGGCGTCCATTCTCCGTTCAAATGTAAATAGGCCCCCTGCCAGCCTCTTGGCCAACTGGCAATTCCATCTTGACTTTGAGCCTGGCAACCGGCGGAAGTACTTGAAGCAGCGGAAATACAAATGAAGTTGGCCATATCAGTGGAACTTACTTAGCCAACATTTTTTATGGCATTTCGCATTGTTAGGACAACTTTTCGGTCCGAAAAAGGAGGCAGAAAGAAAGCCTGGCCCGCGCGCTTTATGCGCTTAGAGACAGTTATTAAAAATTTGATCTTCCTGGAAGCCCCCTGAAACGTACTTAAATTGGAAGCGGCCCAAATCGGTTCGGGAATTTCCCCGAAAAAAAAAAAACAACACGTAAAGCAAATTAAGAGCGCCGTTGAAATGAAACAAATTCCACTTGATTCGTTTGTGTAACGTTTTTGCTGCAGCAAATTGCTCGGCAAATTTTGTACATTTCTCTATGGGAGTCGAATCGAGTCGAGGGTGTGTGTGTTTCAAATATAATTTGCACTCAACAAATAAATCGCCCGACTCTCCTTCAGCCAGAACCCTCGTCTCCTCTGGGCCATTGTTCGCGACAATAGACGTCTGCGTATGGCTTTTCACTTTAATTGTGTGAAATTATTTTGAAAAAGTGTTTTGCTTTTCATTTCGTTCTGCCCATCAGATATATATATATTTTTTTTTTGTTTGTTAACGATTCGTTTAGCACAAGGCCATATTTATTTGAATGGCAGCCTTTTAATGTCGATTTTTATTGTGCGCTTTATAGACACAAATTGCCTAGACAAATGAGACAGGGAAAAACAATTTATGGATACACACACTGCCCCGAGATACATATACACTCGACGGCGGGAATATTAAATACATTACGTTTGATGGAAGAGCTCTTGGAGTACTTTGCAAATATAATTTCATACTTATGAAATATACTTCTTTGCCATTGAAGATTTTAATTAAAGAAAGAAAAGCAGTGTCTCGAATAGGTAAACGTTAATTAACACTGCTGACCCCGGGGCCCGCTCCCTGACCCCGTGTCATCCTGGCCAGACGGCATCGTTGCCGAATTTTATGTCTTGGCCCTCCTTGTGGGCCATTAGGTCTATTTTCCTTGGCCACATTTACGTCAGAAGTGATTGTAATGAGTTTTTGATATTCGCCCAATGGCTGAAATGGTTCGGCCCCCTCCCCCTGGACGCTTCCTGTTCTTGTCAATTTGAAAATGGCCTCCGTTCGGGCCGATTGTCGGAATGTCAGGCTCGGACACAGTTGGCTGTCAAACATAAAAAATGGCAACACAAAATATATATGTACAGTCCGGCCTGCCAGTTGCTGTCGAAGTAATCAAAATGTGGCCACAGAAATCAAAGCATCTAGGATAAATACTGAATTAAATATCAGCAGGATACACAGACAGGCCAGTTGGGAGATAAATTTAAAGGGCGTTAAGCGAGGAGTTTAGGGACAGGACTTGGGGTTTTGTTTTCGCCGAGGGCCCGGCAACAAAAACAAAAGTTGTCTAAGGCAAAGGCGCCAAAGCGAAAGACATACACACACAAGCGCTGCACATAGACATCCTCAAGGACCTTGGTACCTCGCGGTGTGCCTGTCCCTTTGCCGCGCGTTCCTTCGTCGCTTTCACTTTCGCTGCCACCTCCACCGCCGCTTCTTTTTTTAATTTCTTTAAGAGCTAAGCAGAAATGGCGAAATAAGCATAATTTCAGGCGCCATAAAAACAAAGGCAGGAAAAAAATAAATTCACACAATTTGAAAAACGCAAACACTCAACATGCCAGCCAGGCTACAGGCTACAGCTGCTTAGCTCCGCGGCTCTACAGTCAGTCCTAGCTCCCTTTTTGCACTGGGAGAAAATAGAAGAATAATATATCCTGTCTGCTGTCTTTATTTATTTGAATAAATCAGTCTTATTAATTGAATTTTAAAGATATGTCAGATATTCAAGCTTTGTCGCATTTCTGTGATATTAACTCCTGAAAGCCAATCTCAAGGAGTTATGAAAGTTACTCCTTTATAACTATGCAATTTTATACATTTATTTTTGCTTTTTAAACTATTCTCTTAATTAGATCTACTATTCATCTCAATTTTCTCACCGTGCCCATGCTGTTTCTGCAGCTGTTTAATGGCTTCCCCTCGCCATGGTTAGGTGCGAGTTTGCGGGTGAGTGTGTGTGGCTGATGGCCAACATTCTTGGTTTTCCTCCTAGTGTTGGATGAGGATGAATTAAAAAAATGTTTACGACTCGACCGCTTGATTTTCAGCACATTGGTAAAAATAGCTGGGGCCAAGGAAAAGCTGAAAAACAAAAACACGTAGCGTGAAGGACCATAACCGAAAGAATGTTCAAAAGCACACCTCCCCATTAGCAGGCGCTGCCCTTCATCCCCATTCCCATCCTCATCCTCATCCTTGTCCACCGAACCTGCTGTGGCCATTACCGAGTTGAACCGAAAACCAGACCAAACCGAAGCGAGTGTGTAAGTGTTTGTGGTGACGGTTTTTGGGTTACGCTTAAATTTCTCCCACAAAGTGGATAGCAGGGTGCCCGAGGTGGAAATTTATTGAGTTGCCCAGGCATAGATCTCACTTGGGAGTGTGTTAAGTTAAGAGAAACTTAAACTGACGCGATTGATTAGTATATTTAATTAATAATTTTCATATTTTAAGACATATCTTCTCCTGATGAGCTGAACAAAATAAATATTCAGAAAATACCACACAATTCTTCTTACTGTTCCAATATACCTAAAGCATTCTCTTTTGAAGAAGGACTTCTTCTTCAGTTTCCTGTTTAATGGTCATCTCTCAATTTTGTGGAAACTCATCAGCCAGGGCAACTGAGAGTCAGCTTGTGGTAATTTTTATATCTCTCCAGCTTACTCCTCCCTTTGACTCGTTGTATTTTTTTTTTGGGTTGGCCTCAAAGTTTAATTATTTCATCGGCGCTTGAGGGCGCCCCGCCGAATGGTCAGCATGTGCGGTAAATGAGGCTAGAATTTCCAGCTAGGAAAACAATTCAATAATTGCCAATCGTACGGCGGAGAGATTATGGAGAGGCTGTAAAGCTGAGAGGCACGGGATAAGCCCGAAAATTAATATTGAGTAACTTCGGTGGCTGCCACGCGAACTCGATAAACAGGCTAATTAGTTTCTGCTCTTCACCAATGAGATTGTAATTAGCGGTCAGCTGAACTACCACCCGACTGCGATTCGATGGGCTCAGGCTCGGGCTCGGAATCGGACTCAGAATTGGGCTGGGAATCGGGCCCGGGCCCGGAATGAATAAATTGTTGCAGTGCCGCCAATGGCCGTATTCTGAGGTAAGGACGCTTAACGAAAGTACCCGCAACCAATTAACGGTCACACAACCCCAGCGAATGGCCAAAGCGTGTTGCAATTGCAGTTTAATTGAGCGCACGGCTGTCGGTATAATCGGTTGTATGCTGGAGGGTCCTTCGGTGGGGGCGTCCAGGCCGCTTCTCGATAAATTTCCGGACACCAGCCCTGGCATTTGACAAATTATTAGCGAGTTTTTGCGTAGACCAGCGAGCGAGCGTGCGGCTTTGGCTTAAATTTATGCGCCAGGCCGCGTTACAGGTAACTGCTCTTCAGTCTATTAAATCAGTTGTGGAAAAGAACTGAACGAATTATTTATGGCACGCATTTAGGCAGTGATAAAATATGATAAATGCCCGGGTAGGGTGCCAAGATCCTGGCACTAGGCCCTAGGATGCACCGCCCTCCCCGCCATTATCTGGGCCCCTCAGCTGCCTCTGCCACATGCATAATTTAAGACAAATTGACTATAAATCAGGCGGCCGAACATTTTCGGCTGCCTCAGCCACCTTAACGAGTGTGGGCGGTGTGTGGAGGCACTCCACGGAAAAATCGGAGCACCAGCGACAGATTCGGCATCGGGCTGTGAGCGTGTGCTGCACACCTGGACACAGGTGCCACAACAGCGACATCTGAGGCAGGAGCAGCGGGAGCGGTGGGAACCGCATGGCCCATTGTGATGCCGCAAAACAAGCGCAGGCAGCCAGACAACGGCAGCAAACCAACAATTTATTTTAAAATGTTTTTATAATTGCGATACCCTAGGCTAAAAGCCGACCCCAACTGTTGTGAGAAGGGGAAAAAAGCAAGGCAATTTGTTGAATTAACCAATTAAAATCAGTGATTGTAAATGAACCTATAATTGGTAGAAATTAATGCTATAGAAGAGTAATTAATCAAGGTACGGGCTTAATATATAGTTTTCTGGGTCAACCATTATGACCTATAAAGCTCTTAATTTATGGTTTCAAAAAGAGAACCTAAACTTCGTTCTGAAAAAATCTATTGGTGGCCATGTTTCGGCTCCTGTCCAAATAACAAATACATCGTATTTACTAGAATTGATCGATAACAACGATTCAGCCATGCGATGCAAATTTAGATTTATTTTAGTGAATTTGATGGCCTATTGCCGGTTTTATAGTTTTGTGTATTCCACACCTTGTTTACGATTTTTGGGCTATAATTGCCTTCCTAAACTAAAAACGTTAATACTAACCCACTTAGTACGCATGCAAGCAAACAATCTGACAGCACGCCAGTAGTTACTTCCTCGAATTTCTTTTCTATATTTTCATCTTTCGCGCCTACTAACACCTAACACGAACAAGCACGTGCTTGGTGTCATACGGGCCACTTGAGTGTACTGATCGTAGTGCATCAACGTCCAAGTATTGCCGTACAAAAACAAAAAAGAAAAGCGACATATAAATCTGCCTGAGAATACAAGGAAAAATGATTTTTCAGAGCGGAGCACGTGCTTGTCAGATATTTCCCGGGAGTCCCCTCTGGGGTTACCCCCACTTCCGGCCAAGGGCTGCAGCTGCTGTCCCCTGCACGCAATTAATCACCTGCCTGGCGACCCTAGCGTACGGAATTCGCTGCCCCGAAATTCAATTTCGAAGCCAAAAAGGATCGCTCGTCCCTCATCCTGAATGCACCGTGGAGACTAGAGAATTTTTTAGAATATTTTTGGTATGAGCAAGAACTAAGCTGATCTCTGGTAATATTATTCTAAAAGAAACTGTATAGAAGTCACTCAATAAAACCTCATAAGCTGAGTAATTACATTTGTAGGAACTGAAAAGAAAAGTTGGAAACCCTTGTAAATAAATCAGCATTCGTGGCAAACCATTTTACCTACAACTTTTCATAGCTGCTTAGTTTTAGTACTGTAATTAGCTGCTCATTACCGATTAAGGAATGAACAGGAAAATGTAAGTAAAGTTTCCAAAATAAAACATATAAACCTCTGCATACTCCACCGTCCACGGGGCTGCATACGAGACGAGGGCTATCAGCTTGCCTTTCAGAGTCTGCAAATGTCTAAAGCCGCTAAATATGAGCGCAGTTCCTCCAGCTCTTCCAGCTCCTCCTGCTCCTCCAGCTCCTCGCTCACTCGAGTGGCTGAAGCACCTTTTAGACAGCAGCCAGGCACTTAATTTTGCGCACTTTTTAGCAGTTGCCGGTCGGGCCAAAAGCGGAACAAATTAAAAGTTCTGGTCCGGCTGCGGCTCCCCAAAGAAACTATAAATTCACAGAAAGAAAATATGCAAGTTTACACAAAACTAAAATGACTAGAAATAAGAGAGTAAAAGTCCTGATTTAAGGACTGTTTGGGCTTAAAGATACACTTGAAACTACAAGAATTTTGAGAATGTTTTCTGCTATGCAATTATGAAGCTGTAAAGTAAAACTAAACACATTTCTCTCCGTGCTTAAATACATTTAACTAGAATTTCTGATGGCCACAAAACCCATGGCAATTTGGTTCTGTCCTTGAGTCTCCCCAAACACACACACACACACACACACACACTTGTGCGGTATCGATGAAGGACATGGAGAGCAACATGGAGTTCGTAGGCCTGCTGCCTTGCCCCATGCTGCATTGTGTGCAAGGATGTTCATGCAAGCCAGTGTCTGTGTGCGCCATTTCCCAGGGGAAATTTATGTAAATAAAATAACAAATAAAATTTACAATTTTACAATCATGAGCACGATACTCGGTCTGCATTCGCCGAGTCCCTCTTTCATTCATTCATTCATTCAATCGTTCAGCATTGCACAGCCTTCCACTCCCTTTGTGTGTGTGTGTAAATATGTCTCAATTGGGTTTGTTTTGCCCGAAGAAAAGCGCGGAAAATCTTGCGCCAAGGCCGGCACTCCAGCCGGGCCACTTGTCAATATCATTAAGTGCGTAGGGAACTGGCAGTGCCGTCTAGACGGTGACCTTAGAGCCCGGCGAACAATAGTTATGCAATCAGTTTGATGGCCCGAAGAACAAACTTTAATTGCTTCGGGGCAGGAAAAGTTTTTTAATCATGATTTTGCGCATTTTACAGATGTGCGAGCTTCGATATTTTTAGGTATCTGCCAGAGCGCACACATGAGCCCAAGGACTAGATGAATTTTCACACTCAACTAGATGTGTAATAAGCGCAAGCTCCGGCAACAACCCACCCGTCGAAATGGATTAGAAACAACTTTGTCTGCGCCAGAAAGTATGCAAAATTATTGAAATTGAGCATTCAATTTATTTGCAAATGGCTTGCCATATATATTCATCCGAACGAACGAACGAACGAACAGCTTTTGCCTTGTTTTCCGTTATCCGTTCCCAGGACTTTGCTTTTTTACCACACCAACGCCACCCCCCGCACATATGTGGGGGAAAAGTTTAAGGATAACTGAAATGTACGCACGGAGGCGCCAACATCTATTAAGCTCCAATGGAGAATATAATACATTATACATATCCCATACACACGCAGTGGCTGTGTGCTGTGTGGCTGTGTGTTGCCCGCACAACACAATCAATAATTATTTCCATATCATTAGATGCCAGATCGCAAAATGAAATGCAAGAGCAAAATGTATGGGCAAAACAAAAAGTCGTAGATTCCGCTTCTATATTGGTTTATGAATCACCGGCCGGGGCTGAGTGCCTGCCTGCAAAGTTGAAATTTCTATTTTTCTTCTTGTTGGTTCCGCCAGCTGCTTCTACATTCCGGCCAAGAAAGCTAAAAACAATCACGGGAATTTGTTGGCCAAAATTGTTTCTATTAATTTAACAGGAAGCGTTTTGCCTAGCAAGCTGCGTGGGTCGCTCGAGAATTGTTTTCCGGCTCCCTGCCTGCTCCTTGGCTCGCAGTCTAGACTAATGCTCCACACACACACATGTGTGTGCGGCAGCATCAAAGTTGAAATTTAAATGAACCGACAAAATTAAGTTCATTTCCAATTAAGCCAAATGCAGCAAGGCGGCCAAAAAGAAAACCCATAAATACAAAAAGAGAAAAGAGGCGGAAGAATATGAAATTGAGTGAGGACTAGTGCATACTGTGAGCTGAAATAATAATACAAAATAATACAAATTAAATAAAAAATGTACTTTAAATTTAGGTATAAACCGAAAATGTTCTTTAAGGTTTCATCAAGTGCTTAAGGAAAACCTCAAGAACGCACTTTAAGGATCAGCTTTTTCAATCTGTTTTTGATGTGTTGTAAATGTTATGTTCAACTTTACCTTAATTAAAATTGATAAATTGTATTTTATTTATTTAAAATAAGGAAATAAACACAAAATACAAAACACCTTTCAACTCTCAGATACCCCTTAAAGAGAAACAAAAAGAACTCTGGAAAAGCCATAAAAACAAGTGGGGAAAACACGTGGCAACTGCCACAGAGAAAAACAACCTTCGAAAAGGTGAAAATTTTCTGATTGCCCGTGAGTGTGTATTTGTGTGTGTATGCGTGTTGAGTCTCTTGAGGCGACAAATATGCACAAGCACACATGTCGACACATTAAAGCTGATTTTGCAGCTGATTAAAAATGAATGGCACACACTGCGTATACGCAATGCGATACATTATTCAGGGGAAGCCTTGCAATGGTCGCCTTGGAGAAATTGCAATTAGAACAATGCGCATCATCTAGCAGTACAAACACTTGAACAATTCAATAATTAATAAATGAGCCCCTTGCTGTCGTTGTTATTGTGTGTGCAAGGGGGCCAGTGTCCTTTAACCCCAATTAATCAAGTTTGATTTATGGCGGGGCTGTAAGGTGCAGCGAGCGTTTGGCTCCCCGCCAGCCGGCCAGTCAGCCAGTCAGCCAGTCAGCCAGTCAGCCAGGCACGTTTAATTGGGCCAGGCCAAGAGAGCCATTCGGTTTAAGCGCAAAAAAAGAGGAATGGCCACAAAAAGGCAACAGAAACAGCCAACAGAAACAACCAGCAATTGCACTCTGCTCTCCAACCCGATTAAGGATCATTGGCAGCAGGCACCGGGATACGAGGCACTCGCAAAGGTAGAAGAATAATTGTATGTATAAATAATTGATGGCAATAAACGGAACGAAGGAAAAGAGACCGCAAATGAGAGCCATCGAGTGTCGATGTGGCAATTGTTTCGCATTTGCTTTAATGCCCCGCACAAAGGGGCCTATTAAGGGAATCAAGCAGCGGGGGTTCTCCGCCCAAGAGGTTCACTCCAAATAGTTGGATGGCCTGCTCCTCCTCCTGCGACCAGTCTGGCACGAGGATAAACAATGCATTGATCCACGTTTGCTTTAATTGACAACATCGTTTGCAGCTCGTATGCGAATCATTTATGCATGTGCAGCTTTTCTGCTGTAATTACATTGTAAATTTACGTCCCAAAATCCAAGCTGTGGCTGTGTGGAGGCAAATGTGATTCATGACAGTGGTGCCTCTTGCTGAAGGGATTGTTTTCTCGATATTTTTATACCTGGAAATTCAAAGTAAGAAGGAAGAAGTAAGAAGAGTGCTGAGGTATAGGTTTAAAAAAAAATGCACATTGAAGTTTCCTATCTTACAAATGACAGACTTTATTAGCTTAAAGGAAATGGGAAAATGTATAGACAAATATCTTAAGCAAATCCTCTTGACTCTTGGAAAATATCTTTGGCACGCCCCTGATTTATACTTCACCCCGACAGTGAAAACAAAGACGCAGTCCTCCTTAACTTCCCGAAACTCCACTTGACTTGCTTGTAAGAAGCTGTTGGCAACATGCTTGTAAAACTGTTAACACACCGAGACAATAACAAAAGCTGGGGGCCAGAGACACACACACACAGGCAGAGACATCCGCCCTTCCGGGTTATGGCTAGTGGGCGTGGCCGTGTCATTAGAGGCGCTCAATCTCGGTGGCCTGTTTGCTCACGAGACGCAACACAAACACTCTGATTCAATTTCACTCAAGCAACTGTGCAACTGCAACTTCCCACCCGCTGCCACTGTGCCACTTGTCCACCCCTTTTTCCCCGCCTCCGCACAGCGCGGAAAAAGTTTCGGGTGGCACTAATGCAAAATTTAAGAGAGCACAAAATGCCACGGAACGGCACGCACAAGTTAACAATCATTTAATTTCCATGTTTCAAATAACAATTTCGCGCGGCGCAAACTTTTGCCTGCCTGATAAACTGCCATTGCCGCAGACTTCTAATTACGAATGCAGAATAATGGCTCTGGACTCTGGAAACTTGGTGGTTCGAACTGGCTGAGGACCCACCATTCACCATTCACAGTCGGCAATGCTTTTGCCAGCAAACTTAACCGGCGAAATAGTTGTGCAGATATTCAATAGGCTCATTGTTCGGCAAAAGCACAAATGATCCAAAAGCCAAATTCACAAAGACGGGGAGGTTCTTTTGCCAAAAAATTCGCCAAAATTACGGATAAAATATTTTTGCTGGCGAAATAGTTGCACAAAAGCGATGGATTCTGTGCGAATATTCGATTTCAACAATTAGTAATTCGCAATTTTCTTCCTCTTCGTTGCGAATTTCCAATCAAATAAAGGAAAGATAAAATAAATGATATATATTTCAATTGTTATGACCTAAAGCTGAGAAATTGAATTAGTTCTATATTAAACTTCAATTTTAGGATCAAGTTTTCCACTTAAAAGTGTAAAAGTTTAAATGCATTTATATAGGGTTCTTGGAGTTAATATTACAAGTGGTATATATAATAAAAAATAGATATCTTAATTGTACATCAACCGAATATACCCTCTCTTTGCGATACATTACATGAAGCAGAACCCACCGCTTCCGCCGACCCCCAGCACAATGTTATCCGTCTCCATGTAATTGCATTGAATACTCAGCACTTTATTTACTCGTCGCACCCGCCCAGTTCATTATGGGTTTCGATGCGAATTTCCATTGCCTGTGCACTATTTTTATTTGGTCGATGGCCGGATGGGCGGGGCGGTGCATTCATTTCATTCTGATGTGGCCAGGAGGTGGTGTGCCGTACCGGCTAAATGCCGCCTGGCATAATGAGTCCATCCAGCGGCAGATGCAGCGACTTTGACATGCCCAAAAAGTCGTATCTACTTTCTAATTTGTTACAATTGCATGACGAATAGTGTCCCCTCACTCACATATTGCACAGCCATATATTTGGGATGGGAATAAATGAAATCATATATCGCAGCCCCATCAATTAGGGGCCTGGCATTCGAATACGCTTCCTTATTATGATTATTATTATGGGAATGGTTATGGGGCCATAAGCGGAACATGCCGCACACTCATCCGAATGGTTCATTGGATTGCCTCAACCTTGGCATTCGGCATTTGAATTTAGTAACTGACACGAGCATCGCAACAATGGCCGCATCTCCCGGGTCCGGCAACAGGGCCGCCCAAAGGAAAGCCATTACGGGGAATCGGAATCGCTTCTTGGCGAAATTGCCACAATAAATGCTAAAATGTGATTGTGCTTTAATAGTGCCGCTTTCCACTTTGACTTTGCCATATTCTATATATATGCTATATGCCAGAGAACATTTATGGGAATGTGCGGGGCTCCTAGCTCCACATGTGCCTGCACTCGACAGCACGTGCCAGACCGAGAAAAAAGGTTTCGTCCTGGCTAAAAAACTTGTCTGAGTCCTTTGCGTTTGGCTTGTCACTGACCGAATTGCTGGCGCCTACTTGGCCAACTCTCCTCTGCCTTTTGTAGCCTTAAAGTGTTTCGACTGTGTGTGTGTGTGTGTGTGGAAGAGAGTGGAATGCGTTTGCAACTTTAATAGACTTTCTGTCCAAAGGAATTTGAGGCCATATGCAGCATTGCCTGATCCTGGGACAGATGTCCTTCAGCGTTAGCTTTGACAGTGAGGTTTGTCCTGGCAAGTAAGAGGGGAATACATATGTATTCAAATACACACACGATGTGGTTTAAGTCAAGTAAACTTATGGCAGGGAAAAGGTATTTTAAAGGTTTGCTAAATTGTTTTTAATACTTAAATAATACATAGAGTTTACACCATTTAAGGAATTTCCTTACTCTGTTTTGTAAATAGAATTTTACCAAAGGATTTATTTAATATTCTTCGTTTCCTAGAACTCCATAAGAAGTATCTGTCAGAAAAGAAAACATTTCTTAACAACTAGAGTCTTAGCACTCCATCCTAAGTGCCTCCACCTACTGTACCTCACTTTTAATAAATAATAAATCTTTTTAATTAACAAAAACTCATACCAAATTTAATGTTTAATGAAGGAAGAGCATCCTGTGTTGGCTTCGTTATCAGCGCTCCACTTATTACCACTTCGCTTCGATCCTGGCTTCCTCGGAGCGCCTGTCTCTGTATGAATGTCGGCTGTCAATAACCATTGTGGTGCTCATACATTGCTCTTGTCTAGCAAATTGGTTCAGTGGATTAGTGGTGCGGGTGTGTATACGTATATATCTGTCGTTCCATGTGCTTGTCAGTGTGTGAGTGTGGCTGTCATTGTGTTGGGACATGACTCTGACAGCGCCACAAAATGGCGATCCACTCGCACCCGCACTCTCGGTCGCTCCCGGTGGTCGCCTTCAATCCTGGGAGCTCAGTATCTGCGCTAAAGGTTTCCCGTTCATTCTTTTAAGTGGCAGGCCGAACAGGGAAATAATTGGGCAAGCCACTGGACTTGCCCCGAAAGCGGCATCTTTCAAAATCTATCAAAATCTCGCTTGTGTGCACAATGAATCTGGCTGACTTTGGCTTTAAAGGGCTTTTCGAAACGAAATGAAACGAAACGAAGCGGAGCGAGCACGCTCCATTCCATCTGCACAATTCACACACAGCCGTGTTAATCCGCACTAATTTGTTGGCCATAATTCACTGGCCCGGCCGGAAACCAAAACCGAAAGCCAAATCTGCAGGAGCCCGAGGCTGGAGCCCGGTCTGAGCCATTTTCAAGTTGGCCCTTCGGCTAGTTTGCCATTTGCGGGTGATGGATATCAGGGAAATTATCCTTTTTAATTGACAGCTGTTATGTGGATTTGGCCAGCCTCAGCATTAAACCCTGATTACGCGCTAAATTTATTTTTTGGCCCACCAACAGTTCCCACCAATAAAGTATAGCCGGATACAGGCGGGCAGGGGGACTTTTATTGCCGTAACTTCTTGTTCTTGAGGACGCTGACTCTCACTCCGACTCGGAATATCCTGCGAAGCGCATTAGGCTGGCCATTCCGTTGGTTCTCCCTTTTCGCTGGCGGTACTATCGCCGGCATAATGAAGGACCTCCCCCCGAGAGCACCGCATAAATAAGGCACGAATAACCGAATAACCGAATAGCCGATGCCGCTGCCTTCGCCTTTGAGAAAGCGTAACGAAAGAGTGGGCTTTAGGGGGATATGGCGAGGAAGGACAACAATGGAGACAGCGCCGGGGATAACTAAGCCGGGCGGCCTTACGTGCGCAGGATTTAATCGATGGACTTAGTTTATTGTTTTCAAATTGAAATTGCAAATTCAAAGCGCAACCCCGCGCGCGACACTTGCCGCCCTCCAATAAATTTCGGAGCCTGTCCCCGGGAGCCCAATTTCTCCTCATAAATATTTCGCATTCCCTCGACTCTCCCCCTGCGCCACGATTATTAAATTCTGCAAAATTGAAGTTTGAAATTGTAACCTTTTAATAAGAAGGAAAGAACAACAGCGCACACGATGTAATTCAAATCGAATTGCAGAGCCCGAGTCTGGGCCTGATTCTGCTTTATGGCATCCCTGCCTCTTTCAGCCAACATCTTTCCTCTGCTTTCTGTTTTTTTTCTTCTTTGGCCCTCTGGCACATCTTTTACTTTTATGGCAAAACAGGAAAGTTTGCTGCCTCACCCGAAATATTTTTGGCACAAATTTCGAATGTTGCATAAAAACTTTGGCTATTAAATGAAAATAGAAATTGCCTGCCTCTAAAGTCAACTTTTTGGGGATTCATTTAGTAACAACATGTTGTTAGTGGAAGCTATGCTCTAAATAACCGAACTACACAGCAGCAAGTTTGCAGAAGTTTCCTTAGCTTCTGCAACTGAGGTTGACTGACCTGATGCGAATATTATAGTCTGACTTAGCAACGGCAGCCAAGTGTGAAACGGAGTCAGAGACCAATAACTTGTAACTAGAAATACATAATTATATTATATTATTACAAGATATTAATTCGAAAATGTAGGCTCTTAATTAATTACCAAATGCTTGCGTATAATCCCTAATGAGCTCAGTTAAATTACAAATCCCCTGAACTGCATTCCTGACTTTAGGCCACATCAATCGGTGTGGCATTCGGCCATATTTATGGGCTTCTGCGTGCCGGCCAATTGCTCAATGATTTGGCCCTGATAGCCGACTCGGCTAATAAATGTTGCGATTACCATTTGTCTTGTTTCAGTTTCATAGATTTCCAAGAACACAAAATATTTGTCGCTTGACAGCAACGAAAGGATATGCCCCTGCATATCCACGTGCGTGTGGGTGAGCCGTGGTAATTTATGGCCAAGTGATATTTCAATTTGCCAAAATATATGTGACTACATTAATTTTGCTTTGTTTCTGATTGCAACTTTGTATTCAATTATCGCAGATGCCAAACCGAGGCACTCTCGGAGCGAAGAGAAAATTTCCCTGTCCACAGGACCGCCGGCTCGCTCTCTGCAGCTGCGCAACTGGCCAGGACTCGACTCTTACTTGGCCACGGACAATGAGCTTAACTAATTTCAATGCACATTTATTACCTGCCTTGGGGTAATTACAAATACCAAGGGTGTCGTTGGGTTCCGTGCGAGCTGTGTCCTTGAAAGTCCACACCTCCCAAGTCCGGTACCAAAAATAAAAAAAGTTGAGAAAACTTTTCCATTTTTCTATCAATTTCTGCAGGAAGGTGTAAACGGGAAAGGGCTGTGTGTGTGGGTGGGCCTCAGGGCTACACATTGGCGATGAAAGTTTGCCACAAAACGAGCAGGATTTTCTGCCAAATCGAACCCAGCTCGCCTCGAAGGCTCCGCCTGGTGACAGACTTAACAAGCACACGCACTGGTGACCACGACACCTCCGACGCCCTGGCTACGTGCGCAAAATTAAGAGCTTAGTGCGACATGACCTTAAGTGTCAATTCATTGAAAATTTATAATTCGCCAGTCGACCATGAGTCTTGTGTGGAAGTTTGTCCTTTCACAGCGAGAAACAGCCTTGAAATACTTTAAGGCTGAAAATAATTTCATAATAATTTCTTTCAGATTATATTGGAACACATTTGGGATTTAAATATATAAAACACTTAGCTAGGAGGCTTTTCTTTGAGAACAAAGAAAATTGTTTATTTCAGTTGATTAAATGAACTTAAGCCTTCAGGGTTTGGACTTAAATGTAATTAAAATCTAAAGTTGAATTCACGAAATTTTAAGATACATTTAAAAGAAGTTCCATTGCTTTTGGCTATTTAAATTCACAAACGTGAAACACAAATTCAATATCTAATCTAATTGTGATTTACTAAAACATTTGGGATTTTAAAAAATAAATAAAACAAAATAAATAAATCAAATTAAGTATTAATATTGTTCTTCACAGTGTTCTTCTCGACCCAATGGCTTTATTAACTTGGTTGTTTCAATTATGCTTTTGTTCAATTATACTTGTCCTTTTTCAATCTCTGGCAAATTAATGTGATTTTGCTCACAATTAGATTTACTTTGGCTTTGAGTAATGCACATTATTACTCTCTGTGCAAGTCACAATCAATCAAAGGAAAACGGAAATGTTTAACATGTCAAACAGCTCATGATTTTCCCGAAACATTTGTCACATCCTTGTGGAGCCTCGGTTAAGAACAGAAAATTACCCTGTGCGAAGAAAAGAGCCGGGTAAATATTTTATTCCAAATACTTCTACTCAAGCACTGTTCGGGTCTCTATCTATCTGCATCTCGGATCGACTTCCACGCCCACAAAACTACACCTGATGCACGCCTCTCCCCTCAACTATGCATCGCAGCACACGGACAAAGGCACAGGAGTCGCGGGGAAGCCGGAGCAGGAGCAGGTGCAGGAGCAGGAGGAGGTAGGTCCTGAAAAGCCGAGAAAAATGGTGAAAAATTCAACCTGCCTGCAGAGGGCGACGTTTTGTGGCATCCTCAGCATCTTCCTTGCCGTGTGGCCTGTGCCTGGTGGCTTTCCAATGCAACTTATGCAAATTTATTGGAAAATACTTCGTTATTTTTTTCCTCAGTTCTTTTCTCGGTTCGCTTTGCTGCAGAGGAAAAGAGGAGGCGTTTCTCTTTTTGCGGCATAACTTTGAATACCCTTTTGTCGAAAAAAAAACCAGGGGTACTTAGATTGGTAAATGTGGGAAAACGATTCAGGCTTATTCCTAGAAATATTACTAATATCTGTGAGATTTTTAAAGTATAAATAGGAATAAATAATATTAAGTGTATTACTCTCTGCTTTACCCTTATTAAGGTTCGTTTTAATGCGTTTAAGTTCTCATCTTTAAGTTATTTCTCCAAATTCCTCAAGGGAATTCACTCTTCGACTGTCAAAGGTTCTTCCTTTCAATAAATTTTTTCTGCCACCTCCATTCTGCATTTTATTTATACATATCTGACGTCTTTTGCAGTTCGTCTTCAATTTTATTGTGAGGTACCGAATTGTGGGCGTTTTACATTTATTTTCCATTTGGAATGCAAGTTATTTCGCCGCGCAAGACAAAGGCCGATGTCTTTGCCATCACAAAAAAAATAAGGGGGAAAAGCAAGGTGGAAAAGTGGGCGTAAGCAGGCGGCTTTCCCTTTGACTTTCTGGCAGCAAATACAACTGCATCTGCAATGGCAAACGCATCTGCATGCGGAATCGGGGACTCTAAGCCACCAAAGGGCAATTAATCAAGCTGATCCGGGGATTCATGAGAAGCTCCAGCTCCTCATTTGCTCGGTTCATTGTTCAGAGTTGTGCCATCATTAATTCGGTGGCCAATTGTTTGCTCCGACTGACCCGCCCGACCCGCTCCCCGCCAGACTCACAGCACAGTATCCACCGCAGAAATGTTTACAGCATTTCGCCTTTGTCATCCTGGCCATTTTCCGCACGACAGCACAAACTATTTGTGCGGCATTTTTATTTCACTTTCTAATATGAATTGTTCCGCCCCTAAGCCCCCTAAGCGGATGAGATACAAGTGGAGGAGAGGAGTGCCGCAGTCGGACTCGGATTCGGATTCGGATTTGCCGGGTGTTTAACGTAATTAATTATAACGGAATTCATTTATTTTCCTCTATGCAGCATCTTAGAAATGCCGTCAACAATATTCCTCGCACTTGCAGCGCGTAGATGTAGCTAATTAATGAGCGGATTTCTCTGGAATTATCTGAGATACATTCAAGAGCTGGGAACTTTATCAATTCGTGTTGATCTTCGAATGTTTGAAGTAGTCAAAGGTGTTTCAAAACATAGGAAATAAAATAAAATAAATATATAAGTAATAAAACTTGTTGCCTTGTATTAAAAACATATGCATATGGTACCTATTTAGGTTATTTTGAAGAGCTTACTCGTGTACTGTGATTTATTATACACGTTTTTCATTACTATTTATTTACTTTTTACTTAAAAAAATCAAACTTAAAGACCAATTGCTGTAAATAATATGCATTATGTTAGAATTATATTTTATCAAAACCATAAATATCTAGAATCATCTTAATTCCGTACAATTAAGATGCAAATTAATATAACCCAGGAATTCGAAATTACCTTGCCATGCAGTAGGTCAGTTCAGTATTTCGAAACAAATTTGCCTCGCTGATGAATCTGTGTAACCCTTCCAGAGAGGCATTTCCTAATTTGGTTTCCTCTGGTTACTTATCAAATCCCTCATTGACCTCAAACCTGGTGAATTACCGCATTTTGAGGTGAGGCAGGACAACAGAGAATGGAAACTTGGGGGCCTCAAACGAACGAACGAACGCTTGAAATGAAGCCTGGGACATTGAAACACTAATTTGCATAAGGCTGGGGCTGGCAGTCGGAGTGAATGTTGTAATTTAATTAGCTGCCACTTCCGTTTCACTCAGTGGTTGGCATCAGTTGTTGCAACCTAATTGAAATTACCTGCGCTAATAAACCGGGGCGCAGGTGGAGCGCCTCGTGCATGCTGTGAGCTGCATTTGTCTGCCATAGATCTTCGATTAAAATTCCACAGAGAAGCGATGCAGCTAGTCAGATTCGAATTTCTCGCACACATAATTGGAAAGCGCTTTTGACGAAGCGAACGACTGACGAGCCATCAATCAAACGCTTAGCGAGTACATCAATCGCGCAGCGGCTTCTCCATTGTGCGGGTGCCAGTGCGAGTGTGCGGGGATAAATCACGGGTGCGCTGGGTTAAACTACGTTGCCATCGCTACTGTTATCCGAAACTATTCATCAAAGGTCTGGCCAAGTATTTGGCAATTGCTGCAGCTGCCAGCACTGGGATTCCCTTTCGCAATTAGTTCCTCGGGAGCTGCCAAGCGGCGAGGTGCCCTTTAAATTATCATAGAAATTCAATTATTCGTCGATGCGCGATGGGTGGCCATTAAGCGAGTTCGATGGCCAAAAAGGGAATGTTTTTTAATGGCCAACTCGTAAAAATTCCGGGGATTCGGCCAGGTAAGCAGCAATCGATCATAATACAATTTTTGATATCGTTGTTAAGCTCGCGGCGCGCATAAAACTCACATTATACTAAATATCTAATGACCAGAAAGTATGCAAACCGAAATTTATATGCTTGCGGACGCCTCGAAATTGCTGCAGCGTGCTCCAATTGCGGCGGGGAGTATGGAATGTCGATGGATGCAACGCCGAGCTCTCATCGCTTCCCGCGCAGAGCCAGCGCCCTGAGAAGTATGCTATTAAAATTATACCTTGCTAAAAGGCGAAATTACAAGCAAAGTTAACAAGAGGAGCAGCGACTGCCTCATAAAAGTTTTCCATATTAATGAGCTCCCATCCCCCGCCGAAAAGGAGCCCACCCCCCTGCGTACATTGAGCGCATTAAAATTGTTGAAACGGCGGAGGGAAGCCGCGGCGCGGAATGGGTGGATTCTGCGGCTGGTGACCATCTCCTGGGAGTGTCACTGTCTGAGCCGGGTAATGGAGTTGAGTGAGTTTTCATAAGCCATTTAACGGTCTACAAAGCTGCTGCTGGCCACAATTTTCCCGGGCTTCCAGGGGGGGCTGGGGGAGATGGTCAGCGACGGCGACAATGTTGATTGGCTCTGAATGGGCGGCCATCAACATATTGAAATAGAATAAAGTTTGGGGAGCTATTTGGGTGAAATTTATGCATTTTAATGGGTGCTCTATGGGTTGAGTAACTAAGTTTACTTAGAAATAAACTGAAAGGTTTCCTTTTTAAAATATTAGGAATAAGTATATTAAACATAAAGAAATTCCCTTAAAATACGATTACTTTTAAAAATGTAAAAGATAGAAAAAGAACCTTATTTTAAGTGTTGAATACTAAAGGCCAAATCTCTCTTCAAATTAATAACAATGTTAAATGTCAAAGGCTTACAACAACCAATAAACGTATTAATGTTTGAGCTTTTCCTTTCCTTCCGTCTTCTACCCAAAGTAGTCCATTATCCGTAATTACAAACCGCGTGGAAAAAATATACCCAAACGTACTTGACTTCTCTGCAACTATTTCCCCTTAATTTATCAATTTTTCTGAGCCCTGACAGAAAGCGAGAAGAGGGATTTTATTCGGCTTTCACAGGCAGCCCGCACACACAAGCAAATTAAGGCAGACGTACGTACTTATATTTCGATCCGACACGTTGGATATGTGTTTTCAATATAAAACGACAACGGCAAGGCTGCCGCCGTTTCCCCGTTGCCGGGGCAGGAGGATGTGGACACAGGATGCTCCTCATACGTTGGCTGCTATTTAAGCAACGTAACTTAAAATAATCGCACTCATATATAATCCGAGGCATGCAACTTTCGGATCCCGTGCCAATGCCACACACACACACTCTCCCATCCCACCCCACATCCTGCACCTATATGTATGTATGTATATATTTGCTGCTCCTTAGCATAAGTAACAAATGTACTACGCCGCATGAGAGAAATCGCTTGGAATGGCAGGAAAATAAATTATCGAACTTCGATTTCACTACTCGTCCTTTCAGGACGCCACCCGCCCTCCTCCCGCCCTTGCCAGCTCTATTTTCATTTTGTATTTTATGATTTTGTTCGCTTTTCGGTCTAAGGTTATAAAATTGATACGTAAAGAGAAAGAAATTTCAGCTGAGTTCGATTTCTGCCTCCTCCACGGATAGTTTAAAGGAATATTCAACTCGGATAGCACACTCATGTGTTTGGCTGTTTAATGCGAGGGGTAACCAGATATCCCGCACATCGGTGTGTTTGCCAGCTTAGGGCTTTTCAGGTTAGGCAAATATTATTATTTGCCTGCGCATTGGATTTCAATTTCAGCTCTGTCCGGCAAGGTCACGTCGTCGCTAAGCGATTCCAGGACATATAGCACACACATAGTGTGCCCTGTAGTGTGAGCGTATTTTTCACAAATTGAACAATTGAACCGAGGAGCCAGCTCAAGGCTAACAAATTGAACGATGCCTGCAGTCGACGCCGAGTCGAGTTCAATTTTTGCTGCAAACTAACGCTAACAACACCGGGCTACAAATAAGACTTGGGGGAATATTGAGTTCATATTCACAAGAAGACGTGACTTTGGCTCTGATTGAAGACTAAAAATGCATCATTAATTGCTGAATGTGCTTAAGCTTAAATAATAATGCATTTAGTTCAAGATGATGCTTAATGTACTCAGAAACAAATGAAATATATAAACCAAAAGTGATTAAATGTAATTATTTTTGTCTATAATGTGGAACCTAAGACTAATATGATTATTATTACTTACTAACCAATAAATTCCCTTTAATATTTATTTATTCAGTTAACAATAGATTGAAATATGCAAACAGGATTAGTATTTACCATATTTACATACCATTATTGACATTTTATACCAGTTTCCTATGAGCCAAGCTCCCTAAGCCTGTACTCAACAAACGCACAGATAAAGGACAACATTTTTCCTGTGGACTAGTGTTTCTGTCCCTGTAAAAGTGCCTATCTGTGTGAATGTCCGTGTGAGTGTGGCTTTGTGTGTGGCTGGGTCATGTCAAGCAAACGTTCAACACCGTCTCATTAATCATGCCGGCCACACACACACTCTTGCAGAGACAACATGTGGCCTCTTTCTTTGTGTCTCTGCGGGCTGCAACTCCCACTCTCCACTCTCTACTTTCCACTTTCCGCTCCAGCTTTTTCTTTTTTTTGATTAAAATTCAACTTTTGACTCTTGCATTGTAATGGCTGACATCATTTGCTTGCCACTGCTGACCACCTGTGCCAGCTCCTGGCTGCTGCCACACAGACAGACACACCGAGTATTAGCGAGCGGGGGAAGGCTATGGCAGGATAATGCTTTGTGTAACTTTCTCAGTTTGGTAATCTCTTAACGCAAACAAAAAACAGGAATCTGTGTTGAGTGAATCACAAAATACGCTTTCTTTTGGGTGGCTTACTCCAAGGAGAGCCTGAAAATATCGCATCAATCATAGAAGTTGATATTCTAAGATAGTGTATAGTAAAGTAACAGTAAAAGAGTTGCTTCTTTGTTTTATTCTCAAATAAAATAATCTTTACTATTTTTTCGATATATTTAATGACTTTTGATATATTTACGAGTATTATCTTACTCTTTTTCTATGATATATCTCACATAAGCAAGATCTCTGCACCTCAACACGTATTTAATCCATAAAATAATAAATTACAATATTTGTACACCTAATTTTTACATAATCCTCAATTCTCAATTAAAATACAAAGCTTTATCGATTAATTTAAATTTCCACACCGCTTAGCACGCAGCTATTTGCTTAAATAAAGAAATTTAGCAATGTTTCTGTTTCAAATTTATTGGCAATTTAGCTCTGGTTTTATTTAAACCATTTCCCCAATATCTCTGCAACTTTTCACAGCCACTTCAATTAATTAGTTATCGAATTTATTTTTATTTGAACGCATTCCGCCAGCGAATGTACTCGTTGCGTGGAGCACATCTAAAACACACGGTCTGGCAAAGTTTTCCATTTGATTCATTCGCTGGGCTCTTTTTGTTACGGCTCTTGTTGTTGCGGCCAAAACATTTTTAACTTTCCGCCTGCCGCGTGATATTTTCGGGACTCGGTGCTCGGCGCCCGGCGCATTCATTTATTTAAAAAAGAAAACCTTTTCATATAAAGAATTCATTTCGGTTGCCTACTTTCGGGTCGTGGCGGGCCACGGTCCGGTCCGGCATTGTTCGGCTGTCACGTCCGTCATCAGCATCAGCATCAGCTGTCGGCCGGGACGGGACCCGGTTTTTGGCCAGGCCCTCGGACCTACGTGCTGCGTGCCCTGCGGGAGTGTGTTTATGTGCGGTTCTAATGTTTTGCCGGCTTTCATTACATGCATCCACTCTCCCGGCTCACTCAAATTGCCATCAGCGACGGCAGGACGGGATCTGTGCCGTTTGCATTTGACAAATGACAAACTCCACTGGCCTCGGACACCGCCTCCCGCCGAAAATTGCTAATGATGTCATTAATTTTGCACAATTTTTAATGCGTTTGCAATTGGGTTCTTTTTTCTTTGGCTGTCCGTCTTTTTTTGTTGCTGCGCTAAAAGCCTCTCCAAATGTTTGTGATAGAAATTGCACAAAAAGGATTCGCTTCTGGCTATTTTATTTTTGCCCAGCAGTGTGGGTAAACGAAGGAAAAAGCATTTGCCAAGCAAATACAAGGCAGCAGCAGCGTCAAATTTGCTCTGCAGCAATGCAAATGCAGCATCAGAAGCTTCCTGACTGGCACTTTGCCCCCTGGGCTAACGACTTTGCCCCCGCTCTAACACAGCCACTGCCAATGGCAATGGCAATGGCAGCCGCAAAATATTTGCGCTAATTGAGATAAAATACAATTTAATGGGCCAGCGGAGGGTGGAGCATGCCAGTGCTATTATTTCGCATTGCACGGCCAAAAATGGTGTTCGAAATGTGGAATTGAAGTCGGTTTATCTTGCATCTTAGGTGGATAATGAAGCATGGGAACATGGAAAACTTTACAAGAATTGGATGTTGATAACTATTTTTTTTTTTAATTATATATTACATACAGAAGATACAGACCACAGATATAAAACAGATATTTAAGAGTATGTAACTATATTTTATGTAACTTTAAGATACTTTTTACAGTGTTCCACTGGACCCAAATAATCGAGCTTAATTCTTGGTGCCCGCAATTGCGAGCCAAGGAATTTAATATCTCTCACCAGTATTTGCAATTATTTGTCGTTGGTGTCCCCCTTTTTTCCTCCTCCCTCCCTCTCTGGACGATCCTCTTGGCCACATTAACCAAACCTCATCGCTCAATGTGTCAATTTTCGAGGCAGGACACTGAGCTGGGC
Source organism: Drosophila seguyi (assembly GCA_008042675.1). Lineage (NCBI taxonomy): Eukaryota > Metazoa > Arthropoda > Insecta > Diptera > Drosophilidae > Drosophila > Drosophila seguyi. The sequence continues at coordinate 424,283 of VNJU01002916.1, read as the reverse complement.
GGGAGGTGGGGCCGGGAAGAAGTAGATGTTGATGTAGCAGCTACTGCAACCAGATGTGGCAAAACAAAAGGCAACATCAGCCAGCGCTCAGACAACACAGTTTGCCAATGACAAGCAAGCCGAAGACAACACAACACGACTGCAAATTGACTGCATTTTCCCCAGTTTTGTTTGCACAATTTTCAATATGCATTTTCCTGCAGCTGCAGCTGGATAAAAAAAACACACAAACAAAAAGACAACAATAAAGCTGAGCAACAATGAAGCTGTTTGCCTGTCTTGTTTCATATCTCTCGACTGTGAAAACTATGGCAAACATAACTTCCGCCCCTCGATTCCCTGAATCGCTTAACCACACAGCTAAAAACTGGCAAAATGAATGGCAAAACCAATTGCTGCGAATTGCGGTCAACAGTTTTGATTGTTTTTGTGGGCAAGCCAAGGGTGCTCAGCCTACGACCATGCTGCCCCGGCAGCCATCCAGAGCCACCCACCCGCAGCTGCCTGATAACTGCTGTCTTTCGGTGGCAAACAATGCCAGTGAAATACTCACATTCCCGCACTCGAACAGGAATCAAACAGAAACAGTCGGACATTCTCCAGTTTTCGTTATGCACTTACAATCAATTTGCGGCCATAAATTCAGCTGCCACGCCCAGCAGCCAGGAGGGCCTCCGCCCGCCCGATTTTTTGACGCATCTTGTGCACGTCCGTGTGCGAGGCAAATAAAACCAGGACGAACCCACGAACCCTCCCCGCCCTCCAAAAAAAAGAACACATAGCAAACATAATGGCGACGCTTTACAACCCTTTGCTGCAACAAATAAAAATTTATGACTCTGCCAAGAGCGGAGCCAAAGTAATGCGTATGCTTATGGCGGTGGAGCAAATGGTGTAAGAAATGGTGCGAAATAAAATATTGGCTAATAATCGCATGATAATGCCGAAGGATTTGGCCCGCCGGCCTGCGGCAAAAGTTCTCACTCGGGGGACACGTTGCGTATACGCAATCCATTCTCCATTCTTCACTTTTTGCGGGCAGTTAATAATGCTTTGGTTTATGGTGGGGGGATGGGTGGTGGTAGGGTGCGTGGAGGGTCCTGGCCGAGAGGCAGGCATTAATAATGACAACTCGTTTATAGCCGCATCAAAATGAAGCTCAGAGCCCGGCACTCAAACTCGCCCTTCGCGCTTTATCCTAATTGCACTGGAGTCCCCGAAGTCAGAGTAAAGCTCGTGTGTGGGAGGAACTACGGGTGAGGAAGTATCTCTCATGGGTGTTTGTGTTTGCGTAGCCCGGCGGCAAAAGTCTGATAAGCTGGCAGTTCCCAAACGGGGGAAAAAAATGCAGGCAAGAGAGTGTAAGGAAAACATTGCAGGAGTTGCATTTAAGTGCAGTTCTCACATCCTGCATGTCCTTGGCTTCAGCTGGGGCGAGGGCGGGTCCGAAGGGCGGCGTACGAGTAAGTGCCTATGGTAACTACAGCCCCTAAGTGGAGTGACGTAAAACTTATCACAGGCCCTATTATCTCCCAGCCAGGGCATGCACCTCTGCGCGAGAGGCTGAGAGTTCATTCTGGCAGTGAACTTAAAAGAAACTCTCAACCAAGGCAGGTGGCACTTAAAGATATGTTTGCAACGATTTTAATTTAATTAAAATAAATGTTTTTATTTTATTTGATGAATATTGCCTTCTTTTATTCTATCAAAATATTGTTTACTATTTTCCGCAAGCACTCACCCATCGAAATAAATACAGATTTTCAAAAATAATACCAGAAACAAGTTGTAGGACCAACTTTATGTCTAAAACACTTTACCTGCAAAGGACGCTTGGGAACTTTCCCAGCTTCAGGATGCAAGAAATCCATCCACTGGCTTTTTGAGAGACAAACTCAACTGAGTAGATTCATCCTCAGTCCTGACAGAGTAACTTGGCTTCGTGGTGCCGCCGCCCTTTGTTGCGGCTTCCAGGACGCGGAGTTTCCCCGGCTGATTGCCACTGTTGCACCATCATTGTTGCACTGGCGGCGCTTCGGAGGTGCAACTTTCGCCCAAGTGGCAACTTTTAACGCTTTTAGCTGTTGATAGTGGTCGGAAAAGTTTCGGGCCAACTGCTATCGCCGCGTTGCCACCGCCCTGAGCACGTGCAAAAGGCCCTAATTATGACACAAGAACTAGTCCCCGGCACCGCTCCACCAACTATTTAGTCCATAATTGTTCCAGAAATCGTTTATTTACGCTTCACTTGCCAGCTCTTGCCTCTTCGGAACGTGTTTTCGCCCACCAGCCATGCATTTTTCATGGCGTTTGTCTGAAGCGTTTTTTTTTCGGTCTCAGGCACTTTAAAGTCGTTGGTGGAAGGAATACAGAAACCAGAAAAATAGAAAATACAAAATAGAAAACAGAAAAGTAAAAAAGGTAAAAGGAAAAAAAATAGAGGAAAAGCGAACACATTTCAAAAACATAAACGCACAAAATGTGTCAACCGCAATATGCTCGCTGTGTAAACAGGGCCGAGGCGGGGCACATGCGGAAATCACTAAAGGCACTTCCTGCACCAGCAACAAATGCCATAAAAATCATGAAAGCAGCGCCTCAGACCCGTTCCTCGCCACTCACCTATGGAGCACACATATAGATAAGCCGGGCACGATAAACGGGCTTTAGACTGGAGACTGGAGCCGAGGTCAATGGGTCGCTGCCGATGTGTCGGCGGGCTGTCGATGCTCCAGAGGAGAGAGATGATCACGTGAAGGCAGGGGACACGACAGCTCAAAGGATAACTAAAAGGATCTAGAATAAAAATGTAATTATTAAAAATAGAATATAGAGTCCAAATATTCGGAATAAGAGATATTCACTTTTACAAACAACTCATTACTTAAGCCTCTTGTTTAAAGAGTAGTTAAATCTCAGAGTTCACTTGGCAAATATTTAATATATATTAAGTTACGTAATACCTGTATTAAATAAAGTTTAATATATATTAATACACACACAACGAATGCCCTCAGCGAGGAGTGCCCGTTAAAGTTTACTGCAAAAGTGTTCATGGAAAAAGTTTTGGTCTCGGACATTTCGTCGCATATGTCCTCTGTGTGCACCTCTGGCTAAGATCCTGTTTCTTTACTATTTCCCCCGCCTTCCGCTCGCCCCGCTCGCATATGTCAGCCATACTTGTCATAATACGCACACAAACACACACAGAAGGCATCAAATGCCGCAACACTTTGGATCTGAGTCGGGCATTCCGCATGCCACAAGCAAACACACTCAAGCTCGAGACTGGGTCTCGGGATTCTCTCCGCTTGTGTGTGGCACATTTCAATGGGAGGGAGCTCACACCCACCCGTACTCACAGCCATGGCATCTCCTCTCATTCCGGGCTCAGCCATGCAAAATATGCCAGCATTATAAAACTTCAATCTACTCTAAAGAACTTGTTTATGCCCGATTCGGATATCGACGGGCAAGGATTGAAGTGGAGTCGGGGCTGAATGGGCTGTGGAGTTAGCACGCTTTTTGACATCTTAGCCGGGCCAAGGCATTCGACATAGTTTGAGCCACCCTATTTAAATCGGAAAGCCAAGCCGAGATAAAATATGGATGGATTCGCATGGATGGTTCACAGGTTATTCAATTCACGTAGAGGTAAAATATTTTACTATTTAGAATTGCCTGATATGAAATTTTAGGAAAGTCTCTTTCCATTTTAAAAATATTAAATTATGCTGGAAATATTTGTTTTAAATGCAAGCAAAAGAAAAATTCTGCAGAAAATACGGAATATCAAAATAAAAAGGAAAAATTCTACAGAAAATACAAAGTTTCCCTTGGGTTTAGAATGTGAGTTCTTCATATTCCTTTTTAAGTAGCAAGTGTCTGTTTATAATGTGAAATCAAATATTATTCATATTACATATATTATATTTTAGCTTAATTATCTTGGAAACTTTATTAAAATCATATTGGTTTGATGGACTTTCAATAAAATATTACTTTGAAAGGTATTAAGGTAAACTTCGAGCTCTTTTAAAAACTGTAATAAACAAAATTACAAATTATTGGCTTCAAAACTTAACTTTAACTTTCCCTTAACCGACAGCTTCTAGCTTTGATTGCAGGAATAAATCGCTTTTCTCCTGCCACTCACATACACACTGGCAGGCAGGATGGCTAACACACACTAAGCTCCGATTTCCAATGTCCGATAAAGTGCCAGGGGGTGTCAGTGGGTCGGTTGGTCTGTGGCTATCTGTGGAGAGTGTGGATTTGCACGCCGAGATGGCGATCGGTGCAGTATTTACTTTTGTATGTTTTCATTTGGACTCCGGGCGATGCGAGAATATCCTGTGAGCCCCTGCCGACGGGCAGGATGAGGTGGCGGGTAGCCCGGACAGGGATAACAGTAAAAGTATGTCTAACCACTGTAAGCTTGTTCTACTGCTACAAAGCACACATAATGTTGTGAACAAAAGAATAAAACTAAGGTCCGAGCCAGTCAGGGGAAAACCAAAACAGCTTTTAGCAGTACTCTGGGCCCGTAATTCCTTGTTATTATAGTATAAATCCAATAAACCTTTACAGCAATCTTTTGTTTCGACTTTATAAGCATAAAACTATGCTGATATTTTAATTCTTATTTTAAAGAAAAAGCTGGAAGCTAAAAACAGGGGAATTGAATGATAAATCGCATCTTTAAATAATTACATAGCACCCGTCAGTCTCATTTTTTATTTTATTTTATTTATTTATATATCAGCTCCATCTTTGTCTAACAAACTATTAAACAAGTAGCCAGTTTACCCAAAAATTCATCACATTTCAACCCATAAACAACCCACTTTCAGTTTTCAGTTTAAATAACTCAACGTTTTATTTTATCGCAATAATTACAATGTTAGCAAAGTGTAATTTTAATATATACTCTTATAATAAACTTAGTGTGGAAAGCGTACATACATTTATAATACAGTGTTATGCAATACAATTGCTTTAAGTACAAAACAAATAAATTGCTTGAATTTTTTCTCTTCTCAGTTTATTTGGCACAAAGGACCTCGGCTCTACTGCTGAGGAATTTTCCGAGTTTTTGGTTTTTAAGTTGCCAGCCGTATGGTGGGGGAGGCGGGGTATTTTGGTTTCGAACTGGGATCGGGGAAAAATATTTACAATGAGAATGCAAAATGTCAAAGTTGCATTTGCATTGAATAAAACATAAAACAAATCTGGCTGCCGAGAGAGAGCAAGCACTTTAAGAGCATTTTTGTTCTAAGCACACAAGAATACCAAAGTTGCCTCGGCAACAGAAAAATAACCAAACAAAAATTGTATTTCTATTTATTTTGTTGCTCGCCCCGCCCTCCATTCCGCCCCCTTAGTTTGTTTTGTTTGCCTGAGTGGAAATATAAAAATTACTTCGTTTACATCCAGCAGCAAGGATAACATCGAAGCGGGCGGAGGAGCGGGAGGGACGGGAGCGAGGCCAAACGGGTCACGCAACATCCTAGACAAAGTAATAACACTTGACGCACGTCTGCGTTTCCGGCTTGTGTCCGGCCAAGGGACGTGTCTGCACAGAGAGAAAATGTTGGCAAAATATGTGATAAATAATATTTGGTACAAGGAGTTCCTTGAGGAAAATATGTTATTGAATTTAAATAAAAAGTAAGTAACACACAGCCACACATAAGAATTAATCTATTAATTAATAAATTGTGATGCTGTAAGTAACACACTTTTTATTTATAGTGTCTTATTCTTAAAAGAATAATATACTGGACTTTAAATATATGTTTTTTTTACATTTTGGTAAGTTGAAATAATAATAATTAATAAACTTCAAGGAAAGTGTTGTAGAATATGGCTGTATAATAACTGATATATGGTCTATTTTCTCTCTGTGCAGCTCTAGCTCTCTCATCCTTCCAAAAACCTTTACTCAGGTGGTGAAAACTAGACGAAACTCTCCTGACGTGTTAAATTGAATTTGAGCAGAGTCGACGACGACTTGGCCTTGGTTTTCGAGTTGGCACTGGAACTGGTCGTCTGCGTTTGGGCCTCGGGCGTCTGGTGGCCACTGGAGAAGGTAGCGACCGGCGTTGGAGTGGCCAGCAGCTGCTGCTCCTGCTGGTGGACGCCGAGCAGTTGTCGCGCCAGCTGGGATATATCCCGGCCGTGGCTGCTATCCATGTAGCCAAGCGGCGGCTGCTGCTGTTGCTGGGGCGAGGGCAGGGTGGCCGCGGCGACTGGAGGCTTGAGGGCCAGGGATTGGCGCAGCAGGTCCGGCAGATGCCACTGCTCCAGGAGCTCCGCTCCCAGCGTGGGCGAGTCGCTGGCCAGGCGCGTCAGCGTGTGCAGGATGGTCTTGATGCTGCGGCGCTGGGCATCGCTCTCCGCACGTGAGCCGTAGGTCTTGTAGAATTCCGTTTGGTACACGGACGTGATGAAATTTATGATGACGCCGTTGGCCAAGTGGCTGTGGCACTTCTTGTTCAGCGACATGTTGTGCAGCATCCCAACGATCTGCTCCTGTGCGGATGAAATGAAGCAGAGGGGGCGGAAAATGTTGATGAGTAAAAAATAAGCAACTCAAAGTGGGTTGGATGTTGCCCTACATGTGTGTGTGTTCGTGTGTTCGGGGCTGGCCAAATGAAAAATCGTGGCCAAGATTGCGAAAAAATTGCTTTGCAAATGCACAAATAAATTTTACGAGCCAGCGCCCCGAGAAGCTTTCAATAAAATTGCCCAAAAAAAATTGCAGGAAATCGATTCAAGCGGCCTCCCACCCAAGGTCAGGTTCACGCAGGGATAAGTGTATGGGGATATTACAGGCATTATATTTGTTTCTATAAAACATCCATTAAATATCTCTAAAATTTGCTATATTAAATTATACCCATTCAAAGCATTTAATTTTAATTAAATTTAATCCTGAATAAATGTTAATTTTTGTGATTACTAATATGTGATTTGGTGTTTACTTCCAATTCAATTCAAATTAGTTGCCGTTTTTGCGCTGTAATATATTTATATCTTTTCAGTAAATTTGTTTATTAAGAGAATTTTAATTGTTGATTGCAATGCAGCACATTGGAGGGTAATTTATGTCAGGAAATTAAAATTTTATCGGAAAACTGTCTGGTCTTTTTGTTATTAGCTTAAATTTAATAAAGAAAATCAGGGAAAATATATACATTCTCTTTATGAATTAATAAGTGCAGCTAAACTAAATAATTTAGTTTATTTTCTACTTCTTACAGGCATCAAAAGAACTATTTCCAACTCTATATTTTAAATTTAAAAGGAAACCCTTTCAGATATACTTACATAGAGAAATACACTGGTGCCGCAGGTTTGGTGTTCCAGGGTGTCAATCAATCGGAAGATGGCCTCGTTGGACATGATCGAGTAGTGTGAGGTGGCCTCCATGCGGCTCAGATTGTTTAAAGCTGCCGCACAGAGGAGCAGCGTCTGGGCACAGCACTCCGGCTGCAGGAGGGCAGCCAAGCCGGCCACCAGGCTCTCGGCGCAATCCCTCAGGCCCGGCACCCGGTGCTCTGGTCCGTGCCACGCGGCAGTGATCTGGGCCAGTAGGGATACCGCCTCCCTGCGCTCAATGGCTCCTCTCTCGCCGGCAGATTCCACCTGGAGAATGTCCCTCACGATCTCGATGCCCCCACAGCTGCCCAGCTGATTGATGGCCTGAGGGGCGCAGCACAAGGTAGCCAGAGCCCGGAGAGCCAGGGCTCTGACAGAACTCTGCTTGTGATCCAGGACCACCACCAAGAGGGTTCGCACTGCCTCGTTCTGGACGAAGGCATCGGACAGGGAGGCAAAGCCATCGTAGTCGATGTTCATCAAGGTGGCCACCATGTTGATGTTGGCCCTGAGCAGCAAGTCACAGCGACTCTGCTCGATGCTGACCACCAGGATGCGAACCAATCGCTCGAAGATCAGGCGCAGCGTGATCAGGGTGTGCCTCTTCAGGAGCTGCACATCGTCCAGCAGGGACTCCAAGTTGATGTAGTGCTGCCGCTCCAAGGAGTACCTCGTGTCCTTGCTCACCGTCCTGATCTGCTCAAGGTGCTGCTCATAGCGCCGCCTCTCGATCTTGGCATCGTTGAAGAATATCGCACGGCGCTCCAGCGTGCAGGTGAAGTCGTCCAGGTGCGAGAGCAGCTGCGTGGCTCCGGCCAGGGCCTCCGGCAGGGAGCTGGCCTGCAGTCCGCTGAGCACCCGCTCGCTGCGCTCAAAGTGCACCTGCAGCGACAGAGCCTGCTGTTGGAGCTGCCGCACCAGCTTGCACACCGCACTGGTGGTGATGGTGAAGTTCTTGTACGCCTCCTGGGCAATGGACTTGTGCTGCAGGGTGCACATCACCTCCGGCTCTCCGGCCCAGCGCTGCTCCTGCATCCAGCTGGCCACGGGCTCGGGGTGTTTTCTCGTCTTCTTTGCGATCCTCGAGCGACTCTTTGGCGTACTCGTGCTGGCCGTAAACCTCAGAGCGCTGACTCTCAGGGGAGAGGGCTGGGCCTGAAGCGTCTCGTCCTGCTCGGTGGTGCCAAAGGTCACGGTCTCGTTGTTGTACGGCGGTGGTGCCTCGCCCAAATAAACCGTCTCGTTATTGTAAGGCGGCGGTGACTGCTCCTGTTCCTCCTCGCTGGCCGAATCCTCTTCCGGTTCCGGTTTGGCTTTGCGCACAATTCGCCGACGGCGTCTTATCGCCGGACGTGGCGGCGTCGGTAAGCCCTCCTCCGCCGTCACAAGCTCCGCCTCGTCGTCCAGCTTCATGCTGTCCAGCTGCTCGAAAAGCCGACTGCGGCTAGCCGCCAACTCCGCATCCACCGCATCCTCCTCCTCATCCTCGTTCTCGCCGGATTTCGCCTTTGGCGTCTTTTGGCCGCTGGTGAATGAAATCCGCCGGGAGACACTGATAAGCGGTGAGTAGAAGGCTGAGTTGCCCACGCGACGCACCACAGTTGGGGGCGTGGCCACGGAACGCACCGAGGTAGGCGTGGCCGTGGGCGTTTGCTTGTCGTCTGTCTGAGGCGATTGCGGGGACTGTGATGGCTGCCGATGCTGCAGCTGATGTGACTCTTCATTGTCTGAAAAGCCCGAGTCCTGTGAGTAAAAAATAGATATATTCTTTAGCATATTGAAGTTATTAAGGAAAAGGTATTCAAGTTCATTAATACATCAATCCGGAATCCGTACAAATACATATTGAAAGCTTAAGCTTTTTAAAGACTCCCACTAATCGGAGCTATCCTCGAGTTAAATTGGAATAACGCCTCGGGATGTACAATCAAATGGACTGCAACAGTATGCTCACCTGACTGCGCAGACTGCCGGGACTATCGTGCTTGTGCCAGGAGAGCTTGGAGCTATTCTGTTCGTCCTCCACCTCCTGGATGCAGGAGAGATTGCCCAGGGGGCCCAGGGAGGTGGGCTGCCTCTGTGAGCCCGACGAGTGGTTGCCATTGAAGCTCGAGTAGAAGCCGCCGCTGGTCAGGGAGGACTGCTCGGAGCCCCACCACACCTTGCTGTAGCTGCGCTGGAAGGACATGCCTGAAATGGAGAGAAACGAGAAGGAAATCAGTAGTGTCCATCATTTAAATAAATTGGACTCATTCGTTTAACAGGCTTAAATTCATTAAATTTAATGCAATTGCCGCTTGGCTGGACTGGATTCATTGCCAATACGCCCGGGTTATTCCGGGGTCATTCCTCCCGGAAAGAGTGGGAGACGGCAGGGAGCATACACACATGCCTGAACATTGACGTAATATCCGTTACAAAAAAATTAAATTTCCGCCCAAACCGATACAAATCATTATTTTAATCAATGAAATTCTGTAGCTCCCATTTTAAATGTTGAACTCGTCTCGAGTGATTTAAGGAGCTGGAAGGCTGGTTGGTTCGAGACCAAGGCAAGTCTCGGGGCCATCAAAATGATATTTGGCATATGGCCGGCCAGCCAGGCGTCCAACTGTTCCACTGTATACATTACGGTGCAATAATTTCTAAATAATTGATGTGAATGCCCCAAATTGTGGCCATTTATGCAGATTTTACAGGCCAAATCTGTTGAGTTATAAGCACAAAGAAGGGGCGCCCCACCTGCCCGGTGGCTGGAAATGCAAATGAATTTCTGGGGGGCATGGTCATGGGGGACTGGTCACGGCAATGGAGTAGTACCAACTGGACAAAGCATTTAGTGTGCGGCATCGGGTCTCTATTATGCAAATGGAATAAACTAATTATGCTGCAAAACAATTTTCGTGTGACATCGTAAAACCCAACAGCGAACTCGTGTTTTATTTTGTTGAATTTTCCGTGGTTTTTGCACTTTCCAGTTTACATATTTATTAAACTTTGTTTTCGCCATAATTACATAATATAGCATACAGATGTATGTAGGAATGGATGGATGTATTTGCGTAGAAAGGGACTTGTTGGCAGCACCTCGGCGGGAGAGTGTGCAACTATTTGTGTTATGCATAAGTGGGGAAGTTTATTTTGCATGCCCAGTGAACTCTGACCTATGTTTCACTCTCTCTACCACTCTATTACTCACTCTTTTCGGCCCACAAATGTGGCATTTGGTCAACTGTGCTGGCACCTCCCCCTGCAAAGTGCAAATATTGACAAAGTGCTTGTTTCAAGTAAACAAAATGAAATAAATAAAGGACGAAATGTATTTTTTCATCTGCACTTTTCCCTACGGTCAGCGCACGCACACACATAAGCACACTCTTCGCCGCACACGCATATTTATCGAATTCATTAAGCAATTAATTAAAATTATATTCAATTAGTACAAAAAGCACGACAATAAAAGCCAACAAATATTTTCTGCCCACTCGCAGTTTAATATGAAAAAAAATATATTATATATTTCTAAAGCATTTCGTAATAATATTGTTTTTATTATTGCGGAATTTTAAGTAATAGCGATTATTTTGCATATGAAGGTGGAGGGGTCGACTTTGAAAATACTCATTATTTTACACTTTTTTCTAATTAAAATAATCTTATTAATGACAATAGAAAATCTTATTCCTTTAAAAGATTTTGAAATGTAAAATCCTTTTTATTTAAGTATTCAATTGAAATTATTTAAACTCTGATAGAAATTACGAAGTTTGGTATCACGATATTTAAACCTTCACACCACTGATCTTGACTTTCCTCCCCCAAAAATTAAATTATCTCCAACCGATTATTGAGTACTTTTATAACAATATAAAATAGTTCACTTTAATAGGCCATAAATTAATCATTTAAGACCCTTTTCAGCTCCCAATCCACATTCATATATCACTAAGCCCCCCTCGAAATCCCGAATCACGGGGTACACAAATGAAAATCACTGTCCCTGGGCCATGGGCTAATTAATGGAGAGCTCTGTTAGCTTCATGCCCACATTACAATTTCGAGCCGGCGAAATCCTTTTCGCTGGGCCCAATAAATATTGCACAATTGACGCCGGCTGGCGGGATGGTGGAACGGCCGAGCGAGCGGCTTAACAATGCTGCAAGGCGATAAAAATTAACGGTGCTTAATAGCAACATTGAAAATCATTAAGTGATTTATGGTCAGCCGCAGACAGAGCTCCAATAAGTGTCAGCGCCCGGACAGCCCCCGAGGGACACTCCATCCGGCACGTAAAATGTATATACGTATATTTATTTATCATTTCGTTTATTTACATGAGCATCTTAGAATACGTAAACGCACTTTATAATACAGCAACATACATATATATATATATAAAGACAATAACTGAGTCTTCTCCTCGTCTGCTCCCCCGACCATCTCGATTTCGTCTAAGTAGTTCGATTCCCGTTCACAATGATTTCGAGATTTAAAACAAATTTCTGTTAAGGCCACACTCTTACAAAAGAAAGAAAACAGAAAGAACAACCAAAAAACGTAAAGTCAAATAATATTTATAAATTTTCCTAGGCTGTACGTGTATGTGTGTGTGTTGGTGTGGAGGGGGCGGCGGCGGCTGCTGAGAGGCGTGGCTGGTTGGCAGTCAATTAGCACAGGCGCCACATAAATTTTAATATCGAATACGTATTCGTTTTTGGTTTTTGTGTTTAATCAAGATAAACGAGCTCGCTTTCAGTATTTTTTGTTTCGAAATGGGAGGGTGGCGCTTACACCTTACAGGCCCACATACCCGAGGGCTGTACATATATGCATCCTGGCTGGAGGACCATGTACACCCAATCCCCGTCCCGCTTCCAGTCTCAGCGCGGCAGGTCGTTGAGCACGAGCGTGGACGTGTAGCTGGGCCCCTGAATGTGAGCCGTCTTTGTGGTCGTCATCGTGGTGGTCGTCAACGTGACCTTGCCGTTGACATCAGCATGCACCTGCTCTGGCTCGCCCTCTGGCGCCGAGAGTATCTGCTCCACATAGCCCGTCGTCACCTGGACGCTGTGGTGGGCGCGATTCAGCGGCGAACGGGAGCCGCTCAATCCGGGCCCCGTCGACTCGTCATCGCTGAAGTCGCTGGTCAGGGCGCTGCCCGTCCGTATGGATCCGTCGTACGAGTACTGGGTGTGATAGGTGCTGCTGGGCTCCCCGCTGCCGCCCGTCGTGCTGCTGCCACCGACTGGGGCTCCCTCCATCTCGCCCTGGATGTTGTTGTTCGATTGGCCGTTGCCGTTTTGTCTTTGCTGACGCTGCAGCGTCGTTGTGGAGGCTGCGGTAATGTCCTCCTCGGAGATGTCGTCGAAGGCCGGCGGTGGCGTCGACATACCGGAGAGCATGGTCAGGACCGGTTGACGTCCACCCGTCGGCGTGCTGAGCGGGGCCAGACGCGAGGCTGGCGAGCGCAGCAGCTGTGTGGCCGAGGTCTTGCGCTTGGAGGGGGAATGTTTCAGTGGAAATGTGGGCGTCTTCTTGAACACCTGCTTGGCCATGGCGTCTTGGAAGCGCTTAGCGTAGAACGAGGGCCGGCACACGGACACCGTGTCACCGTTGTACAGGATGCTCTTGAAGGTGTGCTCCAGCTTCTTCTCCAGGCGATATGACTGCAGGATATCGATAATGCCAATGTAAAGGATCAACCTTTCGTCATTCTCGGATCGTGCGGGTATACCGCCCGAGGGCACATCCTCGTCCTCCTCCAGGGGCACATCCATGTCAGCTGTAATCGATTCCAGAGCTGTGGAATGAGCCACCAAACGCTGACGATTCATACTGCGAGTGCGATTCAAGGCTGCTCCTCCGGTCCCAGTAGACGAGCCGGGAATGGAGGCGTACGAGGCCACCGCATGGAGTTGATTTTGATCCGCCTCCGGGGCATCGTCATCGGGGTTCAGGGATGCGGGACCCTGGGTGGCGCTCTCCTTGCGCTGCAGCTTGGCCCGTGCGTTCAGGATGCGTTCCTCCCTCTTTTCCTTGGCGGCCAGATCCAAATTGTGAATACCCACCAGCAGCGAGTAGTCCATGATCTGGAAGCTCTCCAGCACCATGCAGTCCCGCTGAATGGTGCGCATCAGCGCATTGTACTTGTCCGTCTCCAGGAAAATGCCATTGGGATGGTGCTCGGCAAAGTCAAGGTCCTTGAAGGTGGGACTCGCCTTCTGGCGCTCCGCCTTGGAGGCCTTGCGGCGGAAGGACGAGCCCTTCAAGTCGTACTTGGCATGCATCTTGATGTCCGATGGCAGCAGGTTATTCATGGCCACCAGTCGCACATTTTTCGAATTGTAATGGAAGCAATAGAGTCCAAAGAACTTGGGCAGCAGGGTTCGGGGATTCTGCGAGAGGTTCATGTAGTAACCGGGCAGCAGTTTCTGCAGGAACTCGCACTCCTTTTTCTGCACCGTCTTGATGATAAACTCGTCGTCGTCCGTCAGGTAAAATATAGAGCCGGAAGCTCCCGGATTGGAGAGCTCTCTTAGCGGCGAGGCACACATGGACATGAGGAAGTCGTCGGGTGCGATTCCAAACAGATCGCGGAAGTAGCGAAAGGCAATCGGCGCGTACACCTTGAACCGGAAATCGCTGTAGTGGTGAGCTGGTGTGATGGAGGAACCATCTGGCGGAAACGATATGGTCTCCATTTCCCAGAAGTCGTTCATCAGCAGGTCCCTCTTCGGCTTGCTGGCCAGACTGCCCACCGTGTGCTGGATGCCCAGCTGGATGGAGCCCATGATCTGCTTGGACTGGATCTTCTTGTAGGTCACCTCACCACCCTCGGCCACTCGCCGGTGGCCGATCTTTTTCTCATGCTTGCCCCCGGTGGTGGAGGGGTTTCGCGAAATACTGGCATCCAGCGTGGAGCTGGCACTACGGATCTTCGTGACCGGTGTCTGGGTGGCGGCAATGTTGTTCAGCTCGTGTTGCAGCAGCGCCGTGGACTCCTGGCCACCGTGGGCCAGAGCGGCGTCCCGGAAGAGCTGTCGGGATGTGCCTGGCTGCATGTTCATCGGTGGCGGCGTCCTGGGAGTCCGCGGCGTGCCCTCCAGGTCCTGAATGGAGTTGCCAGTAGGTGACTGGTTCGTGGCATTAATAATCTTAACGGGCGTTAGCAGGCTCTTCCGCTGCAGCTGGGTTTCCTCAGCCTCTGGCGTTTCCTGGGGCCTTGTGTCATCCTGCTGTTTCTGCTCCTCCTCCTGCTGCTGCTGCTGCTGCTTCTCCTCCTGGCCAACCGGCTGGAGCTCCAGCTCGACGCGGGTGTCCATACTGCTCTCTGCGGAGGAGAAAACCACTTATTGCAGTGCCGCTCAAACTGTACAAAAGGCAACAACAGGCAACGCTTTAAATGGCAGCTCGAGTTACGCGAAAAGGTGAGTGTTTCTCTGTTTTTTGTTCTTGTTTTCAATGGATGGATGAGTCAGTGTGTGAGATGGGCTTGAGCCAATGAGCGAATGATTAAGCACTGGAGCAGCAGTTGGCACGTTCGCCTTCTTGCCCGACACACTCGCGAGCTTTCGAGCAGCTGCTGCCCACTAGCAATTGTGTGGCTTATCTTTTGTTTGCGCAATGAAGAGCAGCTACAACCATCGACAACAAAAACGACAACAACAACAACGGCGGCAAGGCAAACACTAAGCTTTTATCGAGAATAGTAATTAGCACACAGTGACTGACAAACTGTGAAACGGTTGAGTCCCACACCGTGCCACAAGTGCATGCAAATACTGGGGAGGCAAATCGCACGAAATCTCATGAAATCACTCATTACGAATTTCCGAAATGCAGGCAAAACAGGTAACAAAAACAGCCGAACCATAATTTCGATTGTTTGCATATGGGAATCCTAAATACCCGACAGACACGTTCGAATGCATAAACAAACGTTTAACAATACACACAGAGAAAGCAAGGAGAATAAATAAATATTTACAGCTGAAATAATATGGGAAGCAAGGTGACCAATTTATACGGAAATGCATTTTTCTATAAAAAATTATTGATTACAAATCTGTTTTGTTTGAGATGGATGGATAAAGGCCTAAAATTACTCACAGAAATCAAAATCTAAATATCCAAATAAAGAATATTTCGAAATACCAAACTATTTGCAATCTTTTCTCTCTCTGCATCGAAACGAATGGCAAACGTTTGCTAAAAACGCAAACAATTAAGGCCGAAATCCTCAAAATTATTATAGGAAAGTCATTATTTTTGCGTGTGTGTATTGTGGTATTATTTCGAAAAATGGAAAATGAAACCAAAACATGGTCATGGGCGTAGAATCAGAGCGGAAGGGGGGGCGCTGTATGGGCGGGGGGCGGAGGCCATTCAGCTGGCTCGTGTGGGTTTATTTTTGTAGATTGTCGCTCGGCGGATATAGCGTCGGCATCTCCTCTATATCTTTCCCTCCTCGTGTCTTTTTTAATATTTGTCGCACGCATGACAGGCCAAATAATAATAATAAAAAATAGGGAAAAGCGAAAAAACAACAACAGCTAGAAGTGCTTTCGCAGCGGAAAGTTTTTCCCGAAAATATTCGGTGAATGAATATGAAATATGGGCGTCCTTTGGCCGATAAGCAATATAAACACTATGTATATTGTTGATTAGTAATACGTTGGCACTTAACAGGCGCTGCTAATGGGTCTGTTAACCTTCCAAGAGCTGTTAGTTCTCTGCCATTGCTGCTGTTGTTGTTGTTTTATCCGTTGTTGCGGCTTTTGCCTTGGGCACTTTATAACGATGAGCTTGCCATTAAAGCGTTTTGCCATTTTATTCGTGAATTAATTAGCGTACTTACACAGAAACACTCGAGATTTAAGTTATGGCGCTCCCAAAGGTCAACTATCCAGCAACAAGTACATGGGCACGCTCTCTCTCTCTCTCTCGCTCTCTTTGTGTATCTGCTGCTGATCGAGGCGCGTTTGTCTCTGCGTTTATCTTTTCCACAGTTCAAGTCGCTGTTCTTCTTCCTTCGCTTTTGTCGCTCTTCCTTCGATTTCCAGTTTCCAGCTCGGGCTTCGGTTGATAAATTGCTTTCATAATTTACAACAATCTCAATGAATTCTCTGTGAGCACCTTTAGTGTGGTTGTGTCGGTGTGTCGGTGTCTCAGTGCTTGTGTGTTTGTGACTGGCGATGACGTCGTCGTGCGGCAATCGACTCGGAATTTCCACTTCAAAGCGGTCTCATTTTAACTCCGTATATTCCGCCACCCGCTGTTCGCGAAGAATGGTAGAAAATGTCGACGCTTCCGGACAAGAAGCAGCGGAATTTACAGCCGCGTCTGTTAATTTGTTGTAGTTGATTTAAATAAACTTTGCGATTTGCAAAATATTTTATTTCTACGCGAGCAGAGTGACCGGAGCTCTGGCTTTCTTTCTGGGCGAATGCGATCAGTGTGACTGTGTTGTCTTAAAAGTATTTGGTACAGAAGGTGCAACGGTGAGAAAGGTGCAGAACATTTAGGAAAAGCCGTGGAAGACGTAATCAAAAAAAGTGTGTGATCGCGTGTTGTATACGTAAAATAATAACAATTCAAAATTAAGTGGATGTTTGCCCAGTTTCCTCCAAAATGACTAGAAAACCCAATTAATGAGCGGTAAGTCAGTTGCGCAGTGTGACCTTTTTTGGCCCGATTTAAAATACCACTATTTAGTATTAACAAAAATACTAGCTTATATTTTATTATATATATTTTTATTAATATATTGTTTTCGGCTTCTTAAAAGTCTTCAGACACTTTTTGACTTCAAATATTTTAAATAAAAATAATAAATAAATAATAATAAAGTAGATAAGTGGTGCGAATCTTATTGGTTGTAGTCTCTGCTATCAGGGCAACAAATTGTACGATCATCGTTCAAACCAACAGGTGGTGCTAATGTTAGTTTGGGAAAACGAAAGCCACTCAAGAGGCGCCACCTGGCCACTTAATGACTCGTGTAGAATTTATGTAAAATATTTTTAAAATTTAAAAAATTATAATTTAAACAATTTATAATTAAAAATTCTTAATGTTTCTTTTATATATTATGTAATTCACACTATTTAGAGCTTTTTTAACAATATATTTCTGTTGAAGTCTTGTTGGATAATTTTAATTTCTTAAATGTCTTTTTCCCTTGACCTTTGCTTTGTCCCCTCAATTTATTTGGTTTTCTTGTTCAAAATACAATTTTCTCCCACGTAAACAATGAGTTTCTTTAATGTGAAGGAAAAATACACAGCAATTGTCGTTCTATTTCTGGATGAAAAATGTCTGGATTTCTAGACGAAATATTAATTTAATTTTTTCGCACAGGAAACCGCCTGACCGGCGCGAATCTAATTAGGGAACACCTACAAAGGCAACTTCCCGGCCGGCGGCGTAATTCTAATTGGATTAGTAACCGAAGCCGGCGAAGGAGCGTTTTCAGGACCCTGCCTCTGTCACTGCCCTTGACCCTGCGACTTTTCTTTGGACTTTTTTTTACTTGTTTTTTTTTTTTTTTTTTTTTGCGGGTGCCTGTCTCATTACCACTTCCCTGGCCCGCGATGTCGCTTGAGTTGATTGAAAAACCGCCCCTTAATCGATATTTATGGCCAGCCATGAGTAATTTTAATAGACGCGTCCCCCCCTGCCCCTCATTAGTAGTAGGCAAGGCGAAATGTAGAAAATGTTTAGCTAACAATCCGGTTCCCAGCCGGAGCGGCGGAGAAATACTAATGGCTGGGACGAGATGAGTAGGTACGCCTCATTACAAATGCCCAAGAGCGGCAACAAAGCCGGCCACAAATTGCACTTAATTGGGTGTGTTAAATAGTGTAAAAATTGATGTAAATTTAATTTTAACGAAGGATCGTTGTGAGTCAAGTTCTAGCTTCTTTGTTGATTAGGCAACAAGCCCCAGAAGCCAAGCGAATTTCATATGCAAATGACGAATAGAGATGTCAGCAAACGAGTTTCGCCAAAAAGAAAGAACAACAAATTCTAAAATGTGCGACAATCTGCCAATTAATTTGGAAATCTAGAAAAAGAATTCAATTCGAAGACACAAAGACCACAACGGAACTCATCGTCATATCGCGTTGAAGACCCAACAAAAGCTGAGATAATGCTTCGTTATCAAAGGCATTTCGTTTCATAATAAAAACAGAAAAAGAAAAAACAATCAAAAATGAATTGTGAGAGAGCGAGGGAAGCGAATTGAATAATAAATTTATGTTCTGGTCAGCTTAAATAGTGGCCATGATGGCAAGTTGAAAATATTCATATATATTGAAAATGGCATCGTAAAATTGCATTGAGCGAGCCAGAAATTACACAGAAAATGTTAACTATCATAATTAAGTTAATTTGCGGGGTGGTTATGTGTTAACTGAAGCTGACTTCATGGGGGACGAGGTCGTCCTGATGGGCGAAATGGGGAAGAGGCAGTCCGGGGCTTAATTAACCGAAAGTTAAGGCCCAATACGAGATCAAAATCGATGGGGAAAAGGCAAAGCGCTCAATGATTAATCCGCCATCGGCCGTAATCATTTTAATAGTTTTGACATTTAAGCGACAAATTAAAATGGAATAAATGCAAAATAGGCGTAATAAATTTTAATTGCAGCATTACCACTCCCACAGATGTTGCATTGATTATAATGAAATTATTATTTATTTATTTGCCATCGTTTTGTTATTGCATAATTAATTGTTGTCGCTCGAGTGGCAAACAATTAAATAATAAATCAGTTTTTAAACAATCATTTAATTATGTAAAAAATTGCCCACTCCAGATAAATCGAAATGCCATTCAGCGAGCGCAATTATTCAAGCCGCACTTTGCCACACAATTGTCCAATAGAATTTCGCCATTGTTGCAACTGCCAACCTGACACTTCGAAAATAAACACTGAGTCGCTTACAGCGCGCTCTTTCAATAGAATCCCCCTTTCAACTGCTGCTCCATTTACGGCGTTGTCTGACATTTCACATCGGAGCGCTTCAATGGAAAATCAATAAACTAAGCCAAATTAAACATTAATCCCATTCAATTAGACAATCATCGTTGCTTTGGCATTTCCCATCTAACGGTAGCCGCATATCGCAGATGCTGCCGTGTGGCTGTTGCAGCCCGAATGCCACGAGTTGTGTTCCTGCCATCGACACCAATTTTGTCACTGATATCGATCGATCTCCGACTGGAGAGTGAGTGGCGGCGGCAACAGGTGACTGACTCCGGACTGGTTTCTGGGCACATCGGACTTAATAACACCTCTCACGCTGACCGGTGTAATGGCCCGTGTTTAGCACTCTAATGGAGCAATCGCGGTCGGAGATCCAACCCAACCGCAGAGAGAGACCCGCCGACATATGGAACTAGATCAGTGCAATCAGTGTTCCCTTGATTATTGCAATTAGGGTTCGGAGTACGGAAATTATGCGAATCTTCTTGTGGTGCCAAGTGAGGCATTTTTGAAATTCTTCGGCAGCCAACAGCAGTCTTTGATCTTGGGTTAAGAGGTGTTATTACAAGTTTGGGAAAGGGGTTACCAAGAAAATAAATTAATTTTGGAGTAGTTAATTAAGTTAAAGGGGTTTTCAGATAAATATATCTTCTGAATAATTCATAAACAAATAAGAAATAAATAAATTCGTCTTTAATATATATTTATATGAAATATATAAAATATAGTTCCATGTATCATAAAGAATAATACATTAGGAAAGGTATGTCGATAAAACAGTACTATTTATATAATTGTAAAACTCTATAAATAATATCATAGAGTTATTATATTGACTACTGCTCAAAGATAACACATCAATAAATCAATTATTTTCATAACAACAAAGTTAAAACCCTAATTTGTAATAAGGACAGATAAGAAGAGAGCTGTTTGTATGCTAATTTATAGAGGTGTGGATTGGAATGTCTAAAACAGCTGCAGGTTATTTTTAGTTCGTTCTCTACTAACTGATTACGACTAGAGTACATCCACAGCTCCCGCCATACCACCCGCACTCCTTTACCTAACCCAATTATTGTTATGTCAAGCCAAGGCTTAGTCACCACCCCACCCAGAGCTTTCATTCACCATCAACCTGATCAGTCACCTTAGCGCACACCCCCAACTGTATATCTCCCAGTTATGTATCCAATCGGTATCCCCAAGCTTGTGCGTGACTCATAGGGGGATCTACGTTATAAAGAACATTCAGAGGAAAGCCGTTTCGAAAAAAAAAACAACCGAGAAAACAATCATTATGTGGTCTGACGACTCTCGGACGCTCCTGAGTCATAAAACCGAGCTTAGCGGAGTCCTCGAAAATACAGAAATAAAAACAATATATCCGCATAGTTGGGTTATGAGTTCAATAACATACATATAGTGTGTGTATTAAAGCGCGTGTAATTACAGGGGGCGTATGCGGAATCGTATTAAATATTTGTGTTTATTATTGATAAGCTCAATGGGGTCAAAGGGGGCCATAAACAGTTATGTGCCTGTTTGGCTGCCATCCCAAATGCGGCTTTCGGCGACCGAAACTTACCGTTTTCTTCTTGAACAAACAATGCCGAGGTAATCCCAAGTATAGCCGTTGTTATTGTTGTCGCTGAATGATGATAGTAAAATTTATATTTCAAGCACGTGTCATTTGATTATCTTTGGTCACTTGGCACTTGGGGGCGTAGTGGGTGGCAGGGGGGGTGGTGGTGGTGCACCCACAAGACAAAGCGTAAATAGTTTAACACTGCACAACGGTAAACGGTAAGCACAGGCGACAAAAAACTAAACACGTAAAACCCGAACGAAACAAACCCGAAGAAACTGGGCGAAGAAAGACTCGCGGCGATCGCAGTGTGCTGCGTCTGCGTCGTTCGAATGTTGGGAAGCGAATGAGACAGTGGGCTAGGGCTGTGGCAAGCGAGTGCCAGGCTATAGACTTCTGATTCCGAGGGAGGGCACAGAGACTTGGCGCACAGCGAAAGAGAGGCAGAGGGAGAATAAGAGAGCGAGGCGAGTCACAGAGTCATATTACCTGAGTGAGTAAGGTACACTGGACAAACAGAACGTGTTAGTAAAGTCAACAGAATGTTTGTTATAAGAAAATGAATGAACATAAAAGAGACTAATTTAACACAGAAATATTTTTACTAGATTTTTTAATTTCCAAATGATGAAATATTATGTATTATTAAATAATGTAATACAATATTATTAGAAATTTTCTAAACTACATCAGCCCTGAAAAATATTAAAAATAATTTGTATAGATGTTTATATATTTTTAGAACCTTGCAACCCAGTGAAGGAGTCATTTTCGACCCTATGAATAGTATATATTCTTGATCAGCATCAACAGCTGACACGATCTATGTCCGGCAAGAACAATATTTTATGTATTTTTTTATATTTATGATAAAAATTCTTAAAAACTAAAAAAAATTATAATCTATAGTTTCATTCAATTTTTATATTTGTAAAAATAATAAAAACTATTACAGAAAAGCTCTAAGAATATAAATAAATGAATTTGTTGCTTAGCTAGTATTTATTTATATTGTAAAGTTAAAAAAGACTTTGTTTTGATTCAGCATTAACGATAAAGTATATATATTTTCTCTAACTAGATTTTTTTTCTGTATAAAGTCACTATCAGCAGCTGCTCTCTCCAAACTAGCTCTCCCTCTCTCCTAGACTCTCGCTCTCCCCGCTTGTTTGTTTAATCATAATGTACATATGTACGCTCCGCATAATGCATTGCATTGTTCACATTGTCGCCTTCGTTGTTGTAGTAGTTGGTGGTGGTTTATGCTTTTGTTGCCATTTCGCTTTCTTATCACACTCACTCTCCCTCCGTCTCTCTTGCTCCCTCCGTCCAGCTGTTCGGTAGCATTTCCAAAGGTGCGATCTCCCCCCTCCTCTACCTATCCCTTACCCTAGGCGCATGCGCAGCTGCCTGAGATTTGGTTCCTTGATTGGACTCGCTTGTTCCTCCTGCTCTGGCTGTGATTTGATGCTAATTTTTTGCGCCATTCCGGGGAGAGTTACTGACGTTCTTTGCGGATTATTTTGAACCCCTAGGAATTTCCGTTTCGAAATTGGTTTGCCAACTTGCGCAAGTTTGTCCGCTCGGTCGGGGTGCCCCCTGATAAGATAGCCGGAACTTTTTGAAGGGCTAGTAAATATAGTAAATGTGGACTCATTCAAGATCGATCAGCGGCGATAAAACACAAATATGGCACACATATTTGTGGCTGTTGTAACGCGACGGCAATTGGGCAATTGAATAATTGGTGCAAACATCATTAAAGCGCTAAGAGATCGCCCACCTTTAAAAATAAAATACAAAAATTAAGAGCAGCCCACAGTGTTTGTGTGTGTGTGATTTTTATTTTTTCTGTTTTTGCTATTGCCAATTTGTAGCAATTTCCAAATTGCGAAAGTAGTTTAAACTGTCGGGATGAGTTTGGTGGAGGAGTTGGATAGCAGAATAAGCAAATTAAAAGCGAAAACAACGCTGAGAAATGTGCACAGGGAAAAATTAGGTATTTTAATTCCATTTCCAGTTAGTTAGTTTATAAAATTATCGTATTTAGAAGCTTTACTCTATCTTTGTTTTGATATAATGATGTATAAAGTAACTTAATTAAATAAAAGTTAATCGCTCCAAGGAACGAACCCAAGATCTTCTTGAATAAAGTTAATTTGCAGTCTTGGGATTCAATATTAACTTTACAATTTAAATAAATACATAAATTGTATAAGAAAAACATTGATACACATTGATACCCTTACCTTGATAATGCCCTTATATTTACCCTTTGACCCGAATCTTCCATAAGACACTTTTGGGTTTGAGTTACACAAGTTTCCATCGATTGTGGAACTTGCCAAGAACTGTCTTGTTTGCTGACATTTATTTATTTTATTTATTTATTGACAGCTAAGCTTAACTTTTTATTGATATGAAATGGCGTGACATTGACCCCAGGCTTTTCACTGTGTGCAGCAGATGCAGCAGAAACTCCACAAAAAGCGACAGTTTTAGGAGGGGCCAAAAAGAAGTTCAGAGTGCACACGAAAGGAATTTTCCCCCCATTCGTTGTCAATGTAATTTGTCAGTTCAAAGACCCCTTGCGACACGAGGATTCCGTCGTATTTTGTGTACCATGTAACCGGGATGCACAAGGACCCGGATCCTACGTGCAAGATGTTTACATGGCGGTGCCGCTCTGACAAATGTGCCAAGTGTGCGGACGTGCGCCCAGCTCACAGAAAATAGAGCCCAGATCCCGAGACGAGTGCAGCTACAGCTACAAAAAATGTAATCAATGTATTTTTGTCACGTTAACGAAATGCACGAGGCTCACATCTCAGCTCAGCTCAGTCACAGCTGCCTCAGAAACTACACAGAGAAACAATTAGTTACAATTGGGGCTACGAACTATTTGAGATACAAATCTAAAAGGCTCTGAGAATCTCTGAATGCAGAATTTCTTGTACTCTTGGATCTCCTGGAATTTGTAACATTTTCTCTCGGTGGTCTTTACATCCTTCGTCACCGCTCTCCAAACATAAATTCTGTCCGTCTCCCGGTCTGTTTGTCGAGCTGCCTGAATTTGCACGGCACAACTACAATTACAACTATAACTGCATCTGCAAGTACAAGTACTCTACATCAACAACTACAGATGACGGAGAAGAATGAGTCCAAATCCCAGGCAGCAGGAGCAGCAGCACAAAGGATTGTCAGGGAGAAATGTCACTTCGTTTGGCAGCAATTATCCCCAGAGCTGAATGAGCATTGACTGAGCCAGCGAATGAGCCAGCGAAGGATTCAGATCCTGTGCCTGTCCATGTGACCGTGCCTTTCGAATTCTAGACGGCAGCTGCCAGACTTTGGCGCGAGCTAGTCGGCAATTGCCCAACAGTGAGCTCTGGCTAAGGGTGGCAATTGCAGTGATTTGCCTGAGAAAGTAATAACAGAAATATGTTTTCAAATTACCAAAAATATGTTTTTGTTATTGCGGATGATGAAGGAAGAACTTGCAGACTTAGAACAAATTAAATTAATTTCCGAAATAGCCAATGTCTTTGTAGATTTTTGTTTTCAATTTCCTTTGCCGAATTGCTTTCCATATTTCATAATAAATATAATTTAATTCCCATAAATTCAGTGCATTTAGAGTACGTCCTGCAGTCATAACTGAGGGCGAGCCGGCATGCCTTTGCTCAATCGCGCAAAGGACTCCCTTTTCGCTGGCAGTGATGTGTGCCTTATGCCACGACTTCCTCCCCGAAAAAAGCAGAGCCCAGAAGAGCGAAGAAAACTTAAGTGCATTTTGTGCCACTGCGAGTCGCGTCGTCTGCCAGCTGTCTGCACCCCCTGTGCATCGCTCTCCCTTGCCCAGGGCAACCCTCGTGTGTAATTAAGTCGAGCATTATCGTTTGGAATGGAGCAGCGTTTTCGATATGCTGCATTGCTGAAATTTATGGGCAAGGCATTTGCTTTGCTAGCTCTATTTATAGACAGAACTAATGGGAGAGCTGGTAGATTCCGGGTTCATAACCTTACCTATGCATATCACAGTTGGCTATCAAAGTGGGACAATGGAATGGAAGAACTCTAGTTTCCTTAGGCCTCTTTGTGTACCATCGATGAGTAATTCTTGTTTGTCTCTATATATCCAGTGTAATGTCACTGAACTATCAGTATTATCTAAGCAAAGACAGCAGATAAGTTGCTCAGACATTGAGTGACGAATGTCATTATGTTTATTATGTGTTTCAGTTTTGAGTCTGTCTTTGTATATTGTTAGGCTATAATTATAAAGATATTACATAAACAATAGTACTTTATAAAAACAAATCAAGGCTTACTACAGAAGTTTCTTTGTTTCAAGAAAGACAGCAATCCATCGGAACTCAAAGATGGCTCATCCAGACTTCCAGAGCCAAAACCTGAGACATTCTGACTCCCGCATACCAAAACTCAAACTTCCAACTCCTCCAGAGAGCCGGCTTAGCTCGAACCGACTTTCGGCGGCATATTTGCAGCATGACTTCAAAGAGATATCTCCGAAGAGACTCCATAATGTCCACTCTCTGGCGCCGTGAGTCACCCGCGAACTTTTCGTGTGTCAGCGCGAGAAAGAGCGACGCAGATCGCCAAGTGATTAACTGTCTGTATCTGGCAGTCGCAGATTCACCTTTCGAAGTGCCGAGTTGGCGGAAATCGTAAATAAGGGGGAGCTGGAAAATATTCAATAGCCCGGATCGAAGCGGAAACCCGACGCCTTCGCAGGCGCCTCCGGTTGCACTTCGCGCTGCCTCAGCTTTTCCTGGGCTGCCTCCCTCCGCCTTATCGCCGCGACTCTGTCATCAGAAAGCCATATAAAGAGCATGCCGCAGCAGTAAAGAAAATAATTTAACGACGGGCGACGACGAGCGCCCAGCCAAGATAGAAGATAGAAGATAGCAACAAGTCGCTGGCAGCCCGCTTGTTTACCTTGAGTTAGTTGGTCGCAGCGGCGGAACCGCCAGCAGAAACCCAAAACTTTTAGCTGCAGCTCTTATCAGGTGCACAGAGCATTGACATTGTTTTGAGAGCGTTGCTGAAAAGCTCCTCAAAGAGCCCACACAAGCGGTCAGAAAAGCTGTGCCCCATGAAATTCGGAAGTTGCATTAACTTATTCCCTTTACTATTTGTCTCAGAAATTGAGTGGCAAAGGGTGCAGTGGAGATAAGATGCCGTCTGTATTCAGAGGTTTTTCAGCTATCTTGTTGTCACTCTTCAAAGCTATTGGGTTTGGGATACGAAGGAAATAGAAAATAGAAGGAATTCATTAAATAAAGTATTTGGATAAATGAAAGAGTAAGCGGAAATTGTTAAAGGGTTGCGAAGTTTAGATTACTGATTTTATTTTAAATTGAGTGCCTCAAGGTAAGTTAATTTATTTTTTTATTGGGCGTAATTGACACATTTTATAGCGGTATAGTTTTAGATAAATTGGTGAATCGAACCCCCTATATAAAGAATATATATTTTTAAATAATACCCATAAAAATATCAAAATTACTGAAACTTTTTTACAGACTATTGCAGTAACCTTGATATTTGTTTTTAATTTGTGGAGTTAGGCTAGAGTGGTCTGATTGATAAGCCCCCTCTTCATTAATTAACAATTTGAAACTTTTCCTAGTTCCAATTAAATTTAAATGGTAAATATTGCAATATTTTAATATTGTTTAATTTGTTTACTGGCTTCTTAAGCCTGCTTTCAGCTGAAATTTATTAGAAAATTTGTATATAAATTGATATATGTTTAATTCGCTGATTGTTTTCGTGCTCGTGTCATTCGCTTTGATGTCTTAAAAACCAGTCTGTCCTTATACATTTTAAGCTTTTCCTAAGAATCAAAGAATTAAATTAAGCTTGTGTCTTAATTGTATGATAACTTTTTCCTGCGATTATAATCAACTTTAGAGAAAATATTTTGTATTCATAAATTCATTTATTAAATGCATTGGTTTCAGAATAATGAACCCACTTTTGTAAGCCTGTCCATTTTGCTCTTCCTGAGGATTAACTACATTTTTAGTAGCTTTCAAGGTTTGTAAATTCTTTTGCAATGGTTTCTCCATTATTTATCTTTGTATCTTTTTAATCGTTGTTTAAAAGTTTGCATATTAATGATGTTGTTTGCCTTAGCAATCTGCCTTAGCCTTGACCATATGTGTACTTGTATGCCAAGAAAATTCCTTGGCAGACAGTGGTTTTAGCGTGGTCCCTGCATGTCCTTGCCGCAGCTCGAGAGGGCCGCTTATTAAGTCATAGCCAATGCTGAAGGCAAAGTTCACAGGCACTTGGCGCCCACATAAGTATGCAGCGCGCTTATGTTTGTCTCAAGCGGTGCATGCAGCAGCAGTTCCTTTGTGTGTGTGCGAGCTGCCATAATTTACTATTTTGAGCAGCTTACACACTCATACACACGGGGAGAGAGAGACACTGGAGGAGCCGCTTTGTTGACTTTTGTTTTAACGCCTCTCCCGCACACCCACACCCACACACACACGATAGCACTCACGTACATGCTTCACTTGACGCACATTGTTGTTTAAACTGGCGCTGGGGGGAAATCACACAATTTATAAGTGCGGACCAACAGAGCGGAGCTGGCCTATCTGGAAAAACAACAATGCGGCGATGGCGCCTGCTTTATATTAACAAGCCCAAAGAAAGAGCGCGAAAAGGGGCGGCAGGATATGGCGAGGACGAGCAGAATAAAACTGTTGACAATGCCGCAAAACAAGCGAAAAAACATTGCATAAACTCGGGCGTACGCACCGCGAGGGGGGGGAGAGGAACCGGGAGGGATAGAAGGCGATGTGGTAAAAGAGATGTTGTGGGTGAGAGTGGCGAAAGGATAAAGCATACAAGCTAAGAGTAGAAGGAGGTAAAACAGTCAAAGAACTGTGGTTACTTTGTGATGTTATTTAGGGAAATTAAATGTAATTTTAAAGAGTTTCTAATAAAAACTTAACTTTGCCTTAAATCCAAATACCTTATATCGCTTGAAAGCTTATAATTTCCTCCTTAAAATCCTCATTTTCTTCCAGTGCATGACTGGATTTATGCTGTGGCATATAATGCGATGGCAGTTTGCGAGTTTGGCGGCGCTTTAAGAAGGCCGCCGAAAGCAAAACTCTTTTCACTTTGCCATTATGCGGCTTCAGGGGCGGGGCGTGGAGCGGGGTCAGCCCGTGGGGGGCGGGGGCTGTGCAATAACATATGTTTTTCCAGGCAGCGGGGATTATGTAACAACTCGCTGCATTTGAACAATGTCCGCCACCCCCCTGCCCCCCTTTGTTCCTCGGTCCACCAGCGAAAAGAAAGGAGAGACAGCAATGTGGGGCTGGAGGTCGCTCGCTGGGCTGCTGGGCTACATGTGGCTCTGTGTGCGTGGCAAAGCCAAAATATTTGAACAATTTGCGCTGCAGATTTCTTTGGCAGCCGCAAAAGCGAAGCTAACAGCCTTCGCTCTCCATGTGTGTGTGTATGTGTGTATGTGTCGCATCCTTGCCATCCTTGCCTCGTCGCACTTACACACGCACAGACTGCACTCGTTTAGCATCGTTAAGCTTTCCACTTTCCGCTTTTGTGTGCCGGGCCACATTTTTCGTGCTAATATCGTTAAAATGTTATTACAACGTAGTTTTTGCTTTAAGCTTCCCTTTGCACTCCGCTCCCGTTCCCTCTCCCCCAGTCGTCCTGTTCCTCGCCGTTGGAAAATTATCGTTAGTTTGGTTGTAGTGCAGAGCCCTCTCCGCTTTCCCCAGGATACTCTCTCATGTTTCTGGGCTGGATTTTCGCTACATCGTGTAAAATTAATTGAATGTAGCTGCAGCGCAGCAGCAAATCCAACCGGAACAGGCCCAGATGGCCAGGAGCGGCTGCAGGCCAGGATCTGGCCAGCCAGTTGGCCAGTTGGCCACTGGGCCATGTAATTTAGATGCTGCCAAAGCTACTTGGGAGCAGCAGTAACTAACCAGAGGTTCGAAGTGCCTTGCCAGAAGAGCTTATGAGAAATTTTATTTACCGAAGAGAAGCTGGGAAGACGAAAGGATCTTTGATCGGGAGGTAGAGAAGAATCTGTACTAGAATATTTAATGAAAAAAACATTAAATATATAAAATTAAAGGTATTTAATTAATGAAATCAAACAAACATCAGAACAAGCCGTCGAATTTTATTACTTTTGTGGAGAAAAAACTTCGATATGATACTTATATCGAAAAAATATCGAAAATGTCGTTAAGTTTAGTTTATGTATAAAAAAAAATGTTTAGAATATCGATGTTATTGAAGAAATATTGGAACATTTTTATTTGATTTACCCAAAGTTCCTAACAATAATTTAAAAAAATATTAACGTCTGTATATTTATTTCTAGTAAAAAGTTTATGGTTACAGTTTCATTTCTCAAACATAATATCGATTTATCATATGTTGTAACGCTAGAAATATCGATTTAAACCTTGGCCTTCTGGTTAAATTTCGATGCAGTATCGATATACAATTTTTTGTATTGCCTCCCCATTTTAATATTGTTCCATGAAAAATAAAGGACAATATTTTTTTGTAAATTACGCAGACAGATGGAGAGTAAAGCTTAAATCGAAGCAGTAATTGATGATGTTACTGGCAACAAAAGTGCCCATAGTTATTTTATTTGGTAGAAAAAAAAGAGAGTAAATGTAGTCACTTTTTCATATATTTTATGTTTTTCTCATCGCTTTACCGCGAATCATCGCAATCAGAAAGTTATTATAGATTAAATAAGGAAAAAATTCTTTTCCATGTTCTCTTTTATGCTGTCTGCAATAAAAATGCAATTTCTTTTCGCTGTGTCGCTTTTGCACGATGAAAAACTGTGCTCGGTTTATTTTTGTGCCAGCTTACAAATAAATAAAAAGAGAATATAACGAATAATTTGAATGCTAAACCGTATCGTTTTTTATACACTCGAGGTTAGAGTGTGCTTGTACTCTGGAATTTGTAACAGTTTTCGAGAGCCAATATGCCTTATCAAAGGGAGTCAATTGTTTGCCCAACTCCGACTACGACTCCCGACTCCACCTGGCCTATCTTATCACCCAGCCAGCTGGGGCAGGGGGGTGGGGCTCTCATTTTCCCAGCACTCGGCATTCCTGAATGCGATTAAAAACCCCGCTGGATGTGATGAGTTCCCCATTCGCTGTGACAAATATTGATTTATGCTTTAAGCTCCCAACGTTTGCTCTGCTGCATCGCGGGGTTCTGGAGCATATCAAATATTTGCTTAAATAAAGCAAAGGCAAGCTTATTTTTCTGCCAGCAAATGAACTAAGCTCCGTCCGGAATTGGCGGGCGGGGGGTTTGTTTTTCCCTCGCATTGCATGACAAACATGGCAGGAAAATTCTATGAAAATTTCGCTCCCCATTCAACAGCCTTGGTCCAGGGCCAGGATAAATGATTTTTTCATCTTCTACTGCTGCGGCTTCTTTTTCCTCATCTTTTTCTTGGCAGGCGTAATTTAATGATGAATTCTTGAATACACTGTGGAAAGTAATTGGGAGTTGTAGGTTTTTAAAGCACAAGAGAGGTGAGCAGAATTTATTTTGAATGAATATTTTATTTTATCGAAAGACCTTTTAAGGGAAATTGATTTAATTTTGAATTATAAACGAAGAAAATATTAAATATAATAAATAATGTTTACGTTTTTATAACTTTATAAATATATTTATATATTTAAAAAAAAAATTTCCTTCTTCAAATGTTTGAATAGGTAAAACATATCAAGTTGGTATCCTAATTCTCATATTTTCTTATAAATAAAATTCTACCAATTATTTGTATCCATTCCCGATTTTTTCTTTCTGTAAATTCTGGCCTAAGCGTGGGCGTTGGTGGGCGTTCAGTTGCGTGTCTACAGAAATTATAATCCACACAGAGAAGGAGAGAAAAAGTGAAAGACAGAGGGACGGAGCAACGAAGGCGTCTGAGAAAGGGGGCTGGGAGGGATGGATCTGGCCATTCGTGAATGCTTATTTATATATTTCCTTATCTGCGATGAAAAGTGAACTATTATTCAGTGGGCCCTGACCAAGACGCGCTCAACTGAGACGCCAGCGGCGTGTGCCAGGACCTCGTCCTTACCCCACCTACTACGTATGTATGTATCCTACCGCTCGCTCTACCTCGCTACCCCTATCCCGCTATGGTCCTGCGTAGGTGCTGCGAAGCGTGGCCAGACAGACGGCTGGCAGGCGTTAGGACACGCGTCCTTTTTTCCAAACTACCGCCCTGCTGCTGCTGCTGCTGCTGTTCTGCTGCTGCTCCTGCTTTTCTGCTATTGTGCTCCTATTCAGGCCAAGAAAGTTTTCCGGTGGTGGGCTTCCTGTCCCAAGGAAATTAAAGCCAGCCTAGCAGCTGCGGATCCTCATGTCGGCCGGTCGAAGGAACTATCGAGTTAGGGTTCCACGAAATCGAATATATTGAGCATCGAAGGAGTGTGCCTTTTAATAATAGAAAATGAGCTTTGCCTTGGGATAAATTTCATTTTGTTGAATTCTCTCTTTCTGCTGTCTTAAGTCTGCATTTATTAATTAATTAATTATTAAACAGATTTGAGGGGAAACTCAATATTGAGAACTATGAAAAGGTATTAAGGAAAGAATATTTAAAATTTAATATTTAGAACTATGAAAAGGTATTTAGGAAAGAATATTTAAAGCTTGACTTGTATTGTCAATAATAATACAATTATAAACTATAAACTAATATCAAATGGAGCTTTTAAAATATAGTTTCATTCTTGTATATATATTATTACCAAGTTAATTTTAGTTCTAATTTGTTAGAGCATTTCAAATCCTCCATTAAGATAGTCCACTATTTTTTCCAACGCCTTTCTTAGGCTTATCTAAGCCCGGATGTGAAACCGCTTTAAATACTTTGCCACCCTGGCCGGGCTTAAGATGCACCTTTTCCATTCAAAGTCTTATCGGACCCACTTTTGTCACACCAACACACAAAATATACACGCCCTCTGATTCTATTGTGTGGGGATAAGTTTTCTGTTTATCATTTGGAGGCCCGCAGCTTTACATCGAATCCGATTGTAATTTTGTGTGTTTTTGGCGTTTTTGGAGATTTTGGAGAGCCTTAAACAGCCCCGCATCCTTGAAAACCAGTATGGTTTGTACACTGGAGAAAAAATCAAACTTAACATCAGATTATAAGTATAATTAAATCTGTGGCTCAACTACAATATATAAATTAATATCTTGAATTGTGTTACTTAAGTTTACCTCAATTAAAGTGACAAATTCTTTATTAACTTGTATGTAAATTCTTTCTCTTGGTGTAGCAAGGATTTTCGCACTTCCTTTGCCATCAATCAAAAGTGCGTGAAATCAAGAATTTATGCCTCATTGGCAGCCTGGGCACGCTCGAGCGCATTGAGCAGATAAAAGCATCAGCCGCAGCAGGTCGACACCGGGAAATCGCATAAAAATACTCGGATAAAGGGCGGGTGGGTTAATATATGCACGCTCCTCCGCAGGGGGTGTGGTGGGTGGGACTTGGGTGACTTGGGCAACAAAAACATACATTTTATTAACCGACAAACATGGCGAGATGTCCCTGACCATTGCTAGGACCACGCACACTGGCTCCACTCCTCCGGGGACTGCTGCCGAATGACCACAAGTCAGATGCACGTGTAGGCCCAAAGGTGGGCGGCAAGTGGTTGAGTGGCTCTGTTGCCCTGTGGGCGGGGCATAAAAATTGCATGAGCTTGAAGTTGATTTGAATGTGGCCCCTGCGCTGGACCCTGGAGGTGAGCAAACTGCTATAAATATCACCTTACCACAGACAATTCACATTGCAAGTTGCCAGCAAGCAGCCCAGTTGTGTGGTTTCAGTTGCCTCTGTCACGTGTCCCTCTGTTTGGACACTTACTGCGGTCCAAGTCCAACTGGGCTTTTATTGGGCAAAATTAAGGTTAAAAGTCTAGCTTACATTTGAAGTAATATAGTTTAAGCTGTGGCAGTTCGATTGAGGAAGGATATAGGAACTCAAAAGGAAGAAATAATTTGTTTGTTTGTGAATAAGGTGGTCGAAGTTTGGAGATAATGTCGGTTAACTGCAAAAGCTATTATAGAATATGGTTTTAAGTTTTTTTTTTATCAAAATTCGAAGGATCTATAAAGGACCCAAAGGGCAATTACAAAAAGCAAATAAAATGAAAGGAACCCAGGTTAATGGAGACAAAATTCTATATTTCGCTTCCTATTATTTTTTACCAGTTCAGCAATCACCAATCCTTTTTAATTTCTAACAAAGGAATAACATTACTAAACCCTTAAACTTGTGATGATTTTTATTTGATTAAAGTATTTAACAAAGGTTTTAAAATCATCCTTGTTTGATGTATGTATTTATTTCCCCTAGATCCTCACATATATTATTCAGATAATAACTCTTTTTTGTGTTTACAATATCCTTCTTTAGATAATTAAAAACTCATGATAGTGGCATTTGCATGAGGGCTTGTGCCTCGGCGACAACCCACTCCATCCTGTTCCAGGTGTGCTCAGAGCACCATTGAAAGTAACGGCTTTTTGCCGGAGTCCTTGTGGCCGCAATAGTTGCCACCACTATGAGCTGGGCAAACACTTTCAACCCTCCTCGGGCGAAATCAACGCACGGCAGATGTGCGGCCGTTGAGCGATCGAGTCGCAGGACATGTTCCCTGGCGCAGGACATATGCGGGATATCTCTCTTTTCCTCACTCTCTTTCTCTTTGTGAGTAGATCCACCCGGGGTAGCACCGAAAATACTTGTTTAATTACAGGACCAACCTGGAAACTGAACAAACTTCCCCCTTGTCCCGATTCGGGTTGGGTTGAGTGGGCTTGGTCCTGTTTCTGTTTCTGTTGCACTTTCCGTGCTCCTGTCGGTACAGTTTTATTGTTGTCCTTGTTTACATGTGATTCCATATGCTGTGCATTTCCTTGATGAAATTTTAAAGCATAAATTGTTGCGTTTCGTTTCCTGAAAATATTTGCTGTGCGCAAAAAGCAAACCGAAAGCCAACAATATGTTTGTGTGTTTATATTTTGAAAATGCTTACCTGCTGGTCAAATGCAATTGCATAACCAAATAGTTTTAACAGAGGCATTTAGGAGATGTACAATTTATTTGCAATAGGAATGGCCCCTTGCCATGGTCCTGCACATTTTTGAGAAGATTTTCCAGACTCTCGAAGGGGGAAACAGGCATTACATATTTTAATTTCACAAAGTGTGCCACGAAATTGGAGTCGAATTTTTGTTGAGGTTTTATGTTGTCAAAACCGATTTTTTCCAAAGAAATATTGATGTAATTTATTTGAAATTGGATGTTGCTAACAGAGTCACAGTTTCAAGGAAAATATGCAGGAATGCCGACCTCCTTGGGCTTATCCTCTAGCCGGAAATTGTTGAGCAACTCACTGGCCTCCATTCATTCACTTACCCCATTCATTCACTCACCGACTTAGCCCTGCCTGGATTCATTCAGTTATTCGTTGGTCATGCAAATCCCTGGCACACAAATTTACACCTTGGGTGCAGTTTGCAAAGCCCGGGATAATCCGCATTAGTTGCAGAATGCAGACGGCCACAGACACCGAACGAGACCGGACCGGGCGAGGCTAAGACCCCTTCCGATCCGAACGGACCATGTGGCTATATAGGGCTTAGTCTCCTCTCGTCCGCTAACTGATTCTATTACGCTATTGCCACAGCCCGGGGCAGGGACACTGGCATCACTGGCAAATTGAATCGTGTTTTGTCGAGCATTTCATTTTGGCATTTGTCAAATGTCGAAAATGTCCGGACTGGCTTCGGTCCTAAAAGTCCTTAAAACCCCAAACAGAAACAGAAACCAATAAAATATGTATGTTTTGCCCATCGCCCATGCCATTGTCCATTGCCAATTGCATATTGCAATTTTAATTTTTCAATTCATTTTATGTAGAATATCTGTCCGAGTCGATGTTCCCAGCCCCCCCGCCAACTGGAGTCGGAGAGCCACAGGGGTGCCACAAATAACAAATTGCTTGTCATTGGCATTGCCTCAGCCTCGGCCTCCTCCCCGAACTGGGGCCATTCCTCGCAGGGCCTGGCCCAGGGCATTTACAATTTGAATCTCGATTAGAATTCATTGAGTTCACGGCATTAGTTAGCCATCAGCCTCTAAGCATGCACCGTGGGTTGGCATGGATAGATTCGCTGTTAAAATCAAGACTTATACTTAACTAGTGCCTATTTTGCATGGACTTTTCAATGGTTATATATAATATTTATGTACTAACTTTTAAAAGACAGTCTTAGATTGTAGCTAGTAGTTCCAATTAAAAGTTGTATCCTTTAGAAACTTGAATGTATTTCTGTAACATCCTTAACTATCTTTTATTGAGCTTTTATGCCCAATTCTCGCACGAGGTCCAGCACCTTGCGTCTCTGCAGCTTGTCATTGGGGGTTTTGGGCAGACTTTCAATAAAATAAATGCCTCCCCTTATGTGGTAGGCTCCACTCAAGTGCCGCTCCACAATGCTCCGAATTTGTTCCGCCTGCAAACGCTCTCCCTCCACGCTCTTAGTTCTCACAACAGCGCAGGCTGTGAGGTTGGTGGACACCTGATCGGGAATTCCAAAGACACAGGCCTCGCTTACGCCCGGCAATCTGAGGATGAACTCCTCGATCTGCTCGGGATATATCTGAAAGTTGTTGAACTTGAAGACATCGGTGTCACGCGTCTGGATGTACAGATAACCCTCGCTGTCCAGGTATCCTATATCGCCGGTCCGGAACCAGAGTCCGTCCGAGCTGAGGGCTCTCCTGGTGGCCTCCGGGTTCCGGTAATAGCCCTCCCACTTGTATCGCAATCGGGCATAGACTATGCCCACCTCATTGATGCCCAGCGGCATCTTCAGTTTGTCCAGAACGCGCAGCTCCACATTCCGCATCACCTTGCCCTCGCAGCCCACCGGACCGCCCACATTCTTGCTCAGACCTCCCATCTCGGAGAGGCCGTAGCCCACGATAAATCGCTGGTTTCCAATCAGTTCGTACATCCGCCGGGAGACCGCCTTGCACACCTTGGAACCAGCTCCGATCAGAACCCTTACGGAGCTGAGTTGGGCCTTCAGCTCCACAAGATCGCAGTCGTGCTTGGAGAGCAGAGCTATTTGGTGCGAGGCCAGAAAGAGAAAGGTCACCTTGTGCCTGGCCACCAACTGCAGGAGGTACTCCACACTGTACGGCCGGTTGGTGATGATGCGACGGCAGCCGTTGAGCAGGGAGGCCAGCAGGATAATGGTTCCCGATATCCAGTAGAGGGGACTGAACGAGAGCAGGATGCTGTCCCGGGTGTAGGTATTGGGACTGTAAATAAGAAAAGAATTATGATCATAGAACGGAGAAATCTAATTTAACTATAAATCCTTGTAATCGTCACTTACTTTTTGCAATTGCACAACAGACTGCGATGGGATCGTGTCACACCCTTGGGCATTCCCGTAGTTCCCGAGGAGCACACAATAAAGGCCGTATGATCACCATGCAACTTGGGGCAGGGAACATAGCTGAGTTTATTTAAAAATTTATTAAGATATTTTATTAAAATGTTAAGCGATCAACTTACGCGGCAGCTGTAATGGACTCATCATCATTGAGCAGGACACTGATATCTAGCACTCCTTCTATTTGACCATTTACCAGATATATCTTGGCAGGATTGATCAATCTCGCGTTGACCGACTGGATTATGTGATAGTTTTCCACATCGCAAAATATGAGCTTGGGCTCTGTGATATCGTACATGTACTTGACGGTCTCTGAATGGAAAATAATTGAATTATCCTCCTAATAACTGTCTATATTCTTACCCTCTGTAAACTCCGGATGCAGTGGATTGATGGGGATGCCCCTGAGCAGCGCCGCAATGACCACGCTGGTCAGGTAGGTGGAGTTATTGGCCGAAATGCCAACGACATCGCCTCTCCGCAATCCCAGCCGCTTGAAGGCCTGGGCAAGGCGTGCACTCTGCTGGGCCAGCTGGCTGCCCGTGAGCTCCTGGCCCGTGGGATCGCAGTGCTGCATCACCTGGTCGGCATTGATCTGCAGCACACGCATGATGACCTCGCCCAGGGTCATCTCCGGACCGTAGAAGTCCTTGCCGCGCGGCCCAAACCAAGTCCGCGACGCGGCGTCGTAGTGAACCTCGCAGCTCATGGCGCTGGCGAACGAATAAGTGCTTTATTGCGCCTCATTTGGGTCTTATATGGCACCGACTAGAGGAAACAAAAGCGGAGCTGCTAATTAGTCGGACACGCTGCGTCGCCCCAAGACAGCCGCATGCCGCAGTCCCCGGTGACATCTAAAATAGATGCTGATTTACTCATTCGCAACTCAGGCTGGCCGCTAATCAAAACCGGCAGTCCATCACCAGACAGAAGAACAGCTGTGGAAACTTTTCGATAAGGCCTCGATGAAAGCCTCTTCGGCTGAGTCATTGTGTTTACTTCTTTCGAACCGGTGACATTTATTTATAACATTTATTTGAGACTGCCTCACAGATGGGTGGTGGCCTCACTCAGCTCCGGCCAGATTCTCCTCCGCTGCACCTTGTTGTTCTGCGTCTTGGGGAGTTTGTCCACAAAGAAGACACCGCCCCTTATGTGGAAGGCCTCGCTCAGGTGCTGCTCCACGATTCCCTTGACATCGCGATCGGTGAGCTCTTCCCCTAACTCGTTCTCCTCCCGGACCACGGCGCAGGCAGTGAGATTGGTGGACACGTCTTCGGGTATGCCGAAAACGGCCACCTCATGGACTCCTGGCAGGTGGAGTATAACGTCCTCGATTTGCTTGGGATAAATGGGAAAGTGGTTGTACTTGAAGACGTCGGTGTCGCGTGTCTGGTAGTGCAGGCAGCCGTCGTCATCGAAGTAGCCTTGGTCCCCCGTCAGCAGCCACTTTCCGTCGGGCGTGACGGTCATCTGGGTGTCCTGCGGGTTGTGGTAGTAGCCTCCCCAGCGGAAGCTGAGTCTGACCAGGATCTGTCCCGTCTGATTGGGACCCAGGGACTGACCTTGTCCATCCACCAGTCGCACCTGAATGTTGCGCAGCAGCTTGCCCTCGCTGCCCAGCGGACCGCCCACATTCTTGGAGATGCCTCCGATCTCAGAGAGACCATAGAGCACAGCGAACCTGTCGGCGCCCAGCAGCTCGTACAGCTGCCGCCAAATGCCGAGGGGAACCTTGGAGCCACTGCAGACGAACGATTTCACACTCTGCATCTTCTCGGCCAGCTGAAACCGCTCGGGACTCCGGGCCAGGAGGGCCATGTGGTGGGGCACAGTGAGCACGAAGCTCACCTGATGGCGTTCCACAAGCTCCGCGAAGTACTCCACACTGTACGGGCGATTGGTGATGATCCGGCGACACCCGTTGACCAGGGAAGCAAGCAGGGTGAAGATGCAGCTGATCCAGTAGAGCGGGCTGATGCAGAACAGCACTGTCTCCGAGGTGAAGAGCTGCGGGCTGAGGGGTTATCAGGTTATTATTATGGATAAGCTTTCAGTTTTGCCGCAAACTCACATTTTGGCACTGTTCAGGAGACTGCGGTGCGAACGGCTCACACCCTTGGGCAAACCAGTTACGCCCGAGGAGGTGATTATGAAGGCCGTGTCATCGCCGCTCAGATGCGGGCAGGCGAAACTGGAACGGCACAAGGTAATGAAAGGATTCCTATTTTTAAATTCTGTCTGTGCTACCTACAGGGTCTTCTCGTCGTACTCGGTACAGCCGTCTGCCAGCAGATCCTGAATGTTTCGTACCCCTGGCAACGTACCGGTGAGCAGGATGAGCTCTGTCTTGAACTTGAGGCTGCTCTTGACCGCGCTCAGGGTCGCGTAGTTGTCCAGGTCGCAGAATATAACCTTGGGCTTGGTGATCTCGTACATATAGGCCATGGTTTCTGATAAAATAATAAAAATATATATTCTTCATTTAATTCTGCTGCATAGATTTACCAGGATCAAAATCCGGATGCAGTGGGTTTATGGGAGTGCCATTGAGCAGGGCTGCAATGACCACTTCGGTCAGGTAGGTGGTGTTCTTGGCCGAGATGCCAACTACATCGCCCCGCTGCAACTTTAGACGCTGGAAGGCATGGGCTAGGCGACGGCTCTGCTCTAAGAGCTGGCCTCCGGTGAGCTCCTCGCCCGTGGGATCAAACACCTGCATCACCTTGTCCGAGTACAGCCGCAGGATGATTAGGGCCACCTCGCCAAGCGTCATATCCGGACCATAGTACTCCTTGTCCTTCGGGCCCGACCATATCTTCTCGAAGCTGTCGTATTTGGTGGCCGCCATTTGGCTCTCACTGATTTTTCGATTCCTATTAGACGACAGTCGATGGGACAAAACAAAACTTCCACACACAGCAACTGAGTTTTGGCGAGTGTGGCCTGGCCTATATATATAGGCCACCACCACCTCAGTCGGCGGCAGAACTAGATGTGCGATCTGCTAATTGCCCAGACACGTTCCCCGTAGCCGTACCCCGCTGCTCGCCCCCTGGCCCCCCTCTAATAAACTCTGGCGACAGTTGGCGCTGTCGAATTGTCAGATGTGTGTTTGGGCATCGCACATGAGCCTGAACGCGAACTGACACTGGGTATCGGTCCCGCAGGGATGTCATTGCGGATGTCTGAGTCCCAACTGGTTTCCAGGCCCAATTATTTGAGATTTGGGGTAGCTTTAAAGCCACTGGGGTCTGTGTATATTTATATTTTGATGGGAGTGCTGGTGGCTGGCATCATCAATAACCATTCATCATTCAATCCCAACTATCCTGTGATTTTATTTGTCCAACCAAGGGGCATAAGTAACACAAAATGTTTTTCTTTGGGTAACATGCTCAGCATGTTCATCGTGCTTGGAACCACAGTGCCTGGAGGGATTCAGTCTCTGCCCGTCGCCCTGGCAATTGCATAATTTCTACGATTAAACACGGGCTGAGCTCCAGCCCCTCCGGAGTACGGAGTCCGCACGCCTCACTCCCACCTGCTCTGCGGTTGTCGCCACATCGCCCGATTCCTGGTCCTCCGCCAGGTGGATATATACGCGCACCCGGCTATATATACGTATAAATGGCATGTGCAACCGCAGAGAGATAGAGTCGCATCCTTGATGGGTACACGCTTCATTTGCGTGCTTAGTTAGGAAATCAAGCGTATGGCTCCGGGACACCGATAGAAGGGGGTACAGGAGCGAGAGCAGTCAGAACTTAAAATGCAAGGAGCATTCATCCTGCAGTTGGGCTGGGTTTTCTCTGAAACTTCGCTGCGTGGCCGGGTAAAAAGTTACCCAACATCGGCGGACGGAACTTGGGGCCACGGCAGAGATAGTCCCGAGTCCTGAGCACGGATTTACCTGGCTGGACTGATTCATTGATTTCACTTAAATTCTCTTGATGCCGGGACTAAACTAAACTTAATTAATTACGCGGTCGGCAGAAATGTGCAACAAACTGGGAAACTGGAGTGGGTAAAACTCTGTGATCAGCAGCTAATAAAAGTTGCTAGCAACTTTTTTATTGCCGTTTTATGACCTGGACTCGACGACGGCGACGACGACGACGAGGACGACTTGACTGGGGAACAACACAAGGCGACTGCAAACAACTTGTGCCACATTTAACTAACTTCAAATCTCGGCAATTAACTGAAAGTCACCCGCAGCGAGAGTCCCAGACGCCGACATGGCAAATGTAATCAGGCCCAACATTATAATTAACCGCAAAATGCAGTCCACCAGCCAGGAACCTGGGACCCAGCATCTAACCTCCAGCATCCAGCATCCAGCTTCCACATCCTGCAATCCCTCTGCCCGCTGGTCCTGCTATTAAAACTTTTACGACAAGTAGGCGAAAAAAAAATTACTTAATTAAAATGATTGACTAAACAGAAAAGTTTGTGCGAAATCATTTTTGCTTTTTTCTCTGCCTCTTCTCTTCCTCGTAACTAGCTGGGCATACTTTTCCGGAA
Organism: Drosophila seguyi; assembly: GCA_008042675.1. Classification (NCBI taxonomy): domain Eukaryota; kingdom Metazoa; phylum Arthropoda; class Insecta; order Diptera; family Drosophilidae; genus Drosophila; species Drosophila seguyi. Next base: position 383,219 of record VNJU01002916.1, on the reverse strand, counting down.
CAATAGTTCTTTCCGGTTTGCGGTGCGCCCTATATATCTGGCCCTCTCTGCCCACTGGCCACTAGCCCTTGCTCTTTTGCGCTTATTTATTGTTTGCCTTTGGCCGGAGGCTGTGAACATTTTTCTTTTGCTTTTTTGTTCTATTTTTTTTTTTTTTTTGCCGCGTGAAGGGCAGAGGGGCTTCCAGGCCAAGAGAACCTTAGATGCGACAGCAGCTTGTTGTTCATCTAACAAATTAACGAACGCCTCGAGTGTTGTTGCGTGCTCGCTCCCCCTCTCGCTCGCTATCCCCTCTCGCTTGCTCCTCCTTCCCCGAGAAAACTTTGAAGTGTTAATGAATTGAGCGGCGAGATGCTGCGCCAGGAGAGAGAGAGAGAGAGAGAGCCAGATAGGCAGAGTAATGACCGTTGGCCGCTTTTGTGGTCAATTTTCTGGTAATTGAAATTATGATTTAATTTAATTTGCCACAAAAAGTGTTGACAGTAAGATGGAAATCAAAAGAAAACGCCGCGGGGGAAAGAGAGAGAGCAAGCCAGGCAGAACGGAATTATATCATATCTTGATGGGAAATTATATCCGATTAGGCTTAATCTTGACAAAGGAGACATTTGTCTGAAACGTCAATGCTGGTATTTGCTGAAGTCAACTTGCTCTGACGTACTTAACGCTTCAGGTGTGCGAGTTACACAAAGATAAGGCCTTGATCTTTAATAGAAAATAACTAAATATACATTCAATTTCATAATTAGGATGTTTTCAGAAAGTTAAAGTAAATTAACATGGAATATATCTATGTGTATCTATAGAGGAGGTCCCAAACTGGTCAACAAATCGGCAAAAACAGTTTGTGTGTCGGAAATTGTTTTAATATTCTATTTCCAAGTTCTCTCCAATTCTTTATTCACTCTTTATGCATTCCCCAAATTATTCCTTTTTATATTTCATATTTTTAAATCTTTATATTTCTAAAGCATTCCCGAAAATTAGCTTATTTAAATTCCTGATTATGGTATTAGCAATTAACGTTTATTTCCCAGAGCCTTTTACTGTTAGCATAAAATATTAAATCCACTTTTGTTCAAGTATCCAAACTACAAGCAAAGTTTCTTCAACTAATTCGATTAAAGTCGCCAATTCAAGACTTGACCCTTTTAAGCCTGTAATTAAATTAATTAACTCAAAATCCCTTGTTGTCCCGATATATATGCTAATGGCATTCAAGTGATAATCGGCCCAACAGATGATTCGGTGCCGGGCTAAATAATTCAAATGGCATTATGTAATGTGGCATTTAATAATTCACATGTGAGAGATGTGTTTTAGGCGTCATTACAAATCGTTACAACACTAATAATCCGTCCAAATGAGTCATTAACAATTAATTAGAGCGCCTTATAGACGCTCTCAAGTGTTTGTGTCTGCAAACAACACACACGGACGTGCATAAGCCACCACACACACACCCGTATGCATAATGGATGTCGTGGAAGGCGGGATGGAAAGCGGTGGAAAATGAAGCAAAATGGAGGAAAACTGAGTCCCATTTTACTGCACTTTCACAACTGCCTTTGTGTGCGGTTGCCACAAAACCAATTACAGCTCGATTCGAAAGCGTTTTCACTTTGGGGCCGAAATCGGTGCCACACACACACACACACTTGCACTTAACCCCAAGGAAACTACGCAGCTGCCTAATGGAGCCAAGTCCTGGAGCGGGGAGGACTTGGTCCCTGATGGCATATAAAAAGCATTTAATTTAAATGATGTTCAAATGCCTCGGATGCCAACTGTTGATACAGCCGAGCAGCTACTTACTGCTGTATTTTACTAATATCCTTTGGCAGTGGCACGAAGTTTCCCCAGATTCCTATTACCTTTAGATATATGTTTTACAGTCAAAGATTATTTGAAGTACTTATATCTTAAAGTTACTGTTCTCGTACAACTACTATTCTTAATAGCTCGTTCTTGCTGCAAGCGAAATGCATTTTTAATTTCACTTCCCAAAAGCACTCGGAAACTTTTGTTTTAACTACTGATCTTTCAGTCGCTTTAACGCCTTCACCCCTCCTAAAGTCCACCGTTTACGGCTTTTCCAGCTACGGAAAATGAGTTGCCAAAAAATTTTAATTAGAAAATTCGCACATATGCAGCTAATGTGCCCCCGTTAACGATGCCATCGGGCGGAAGTGAGGCAGGAGCGTGCCGTGGGACGGGGGGCCAGGAAATCGCCATTTCCGATTAGGCACCTGGCAGGACTAACTGGCAATTGTTACCTGGCAACTGTGCCACCTGCCCATTGCTGCACATTGACAAAGGCCATTCACAATTGTCGCCGCTTTTCGAGGTGCACGAGTGTGGAAAGCTCTTTCGACGAGCCCCTGCACAGGTGTGTTCACGAGAGTAGTTGTTGCTTTTGAAATATTTTTGCTTTAACTTTGGGGAAATTTAAATTAATATTTTCATGGAAAGAGTTTTCTGCAAATGAAATGGGAAAGTGAAATATTTTCAACTACATTTGATATACTTTTCAGACATTGAAACTCTTTGAGCATTATTTAAAATAAAGTTTCCTAAAGAATAAATATTTTCCATTTCAAATATATGCATAATCGTACTCCATAGGATCATATATACCAACTAATTTATTAGTTTAATTAATTACAGAAAACCCAATGTTTTGTATTTGGGTGTCAGTGGAAAGTGTGAGTGCACGTGTATGACTGTTGCCAATTAAACTGTTCATTTTGGCGGATTTTCTTTGTTTTGAGCCACTCGCAAGAGCGTCATGTCAGCCTTGTTTGCCACTGCCAATTGATGCCTCATAATTGCTCATTAACCCAACAATCGAGGGACTCGCGAACAATTGCCGTTTAATTACACGGCATTTCGATTCAATGCCGGACAATTTAAAGGCCGAGAACAATGCAATCATGAATATACTATACATTCAAATGAATCCGATTCAAGGCATACTTTTGGGTGATACACACAGTCGTTGCTTTTACCTTGTCCAAATAACTTTCACTTTATTTGGACAATAAAATCTATCATACTATTTTGACCAGATTTTTATTTGTGGTCCGATCCGTCTCCCTCTTGGCGCTCGTTCCGGGCCAATTGAGCTGACAACGAAAACACTTTGCCGGCTATTTAAGCCAACAGGCGGCAGTCGAACAAAACAAAACTTTAATTTACTTGCGGTCAACTTTTGTCCCCCTCCGTCTCGGCTCGTCCTTTTCCATTACCCTCCGTGCTGGCCGGTACATAAAGCATAATAAAAGCAAATACAGCAGAAAAAGCAGAGATAAAAAAAATTAATTTTGCACAAACTAAAGCCTTAGAAAATTTATGCTCTGCCTGCATAAACAAAGGCGCACAACGAAAGGCAAAAGGCAAAAAACAGAAACGAAAAACAAGCAACAATTCAATTCATTGGCTGCGAAAGATGCAGACATGGGCATGCTTCGTGGTCAAAACGCACTGCTGACCGGAGGACAAACTTTTTGCTGGCAAAAAAAAAAAAAAATGGGGGAGAGCAGCAGTGCAGCAGAGGATAGAGATGAAGGAGGAAGGAATATGGGGGCAGGCTGGTGGCCAGAAGCCATGCCATTCCTGCATTGCGAAGACGACGTTGCAGCTAACCGCAGGCATTCAATTCAACTAGAAAATACAACTTTGCTGCTGCTCCAGCTCCAGTTCCTGCTCCTACTGCTGCTGCTGTTGCTGCTGCGTTTTTATTAGCTCAGACACAATGCAAAAAGCCTCTGACTGCCAGGACCTGCGTATAAATAATGAAAACGAAGCAACAACAACAGGACCAGCAACATCCTTACGCAGCATTAACAGCCAAAGAAAAATGCTGGAAAAGTAATTCCCTTGCGAAAATAGAAACATACAAAAAACAGGACGAAAGTCAGTATGGGATGGAAACGAATAAGGACATATCCTATTTTTAATTGTTACTGATTTTACATATCTTTATAAGTTTTTTGTATTGAATACATTTCGGTTTACATAAGTCAATGAATTTCCCAAAAACGTCCTTCCAAGAACCCTCCAAATTACTCTTAAAACAATTCATCCTTCTGAATTGGTTATGGAGAAAGGAGGATTCACTTTCTACACCCTAAAATAATTCCTTCTCCAAAGGCTCTCTTGCGTTACGAAAATACTGGGTACTGTGTGGTGGAGAGAAAAAAACGCATTTAAAGTTCCCCAAGCAATTGGAGCGAAGCGCAGAACTTTTTGCTCCTGCTGCTGTCAGTGGGTTAAGTGCACGAACACCCATAGTCCTGCCACCAGTACACATACAGACACATAGTCATGCTGCAAATTCGATGCATTGAAACCATCATTAATCAGGCAGTAGCGAATGGCAACGAATGGCAAGGAGTCGCGCCGCGAAACTTCCCCACCTTCGCTCGCTCATCAAGGACCGCTGCCAGCGGCAACCGCTCCTTTAGGCTTCCCTTTTTGGCTCTGGAAATTATGCAGTATTTTCGCAGGAAATTTCAAACAAATGTTGATTTAAGATTGAAATTCTAATTCGAGAATCTGAGAGAATATTTGACGAAAGTTCACTTAATTTCTGCTTCCATTAAATCTTTGAATAGCAGACACTTTTCATGTAACACGCGCAGAGTGTGTCCTTGAAATTAGAAATTTGCTATATTTTTGGTTAAATACTTGCTGCTGCCTTTTTTAAACGTCTGATTCCTGGGCAGGCTTTGGCGTGTGGAGTTCGGGGGCAGTGAAAATGTCACAGTCGCGTCACACACCGAGCGTCCTTGCTCGGTCTGACATCCTTGCGTGTGTCGCATGTGTGCTCTGCGTCCTTGCGCCCGCCAACGAGTTATAACTTACTCCCAACTGCCGCCGCACCTGCAGCCACCCAGCTAAATCCTTCCATATCCTGCCCAGGATGTGTGAGTGTGTGTGTGGGCGGTGCAATTTATTTTGCGCTCTGGTTCTCGACGACGACGACTGCGTTCTACTCCTGATGTAATTAGCGAAGTTTACCGTTGTGTATTTTTATAATACTATTTCCCCCCGCACTCCCCCTTGCCGGGTTAACAAATTGAGCGCTCGAAGGAGGATTTACTTTCATTAGCGTTTGATTTACGCTTCCAATTCCGCTTGGAGTTATAGCCCAGCGACCCGCCAGGCCAGGATATATGAATATGCAGGGCCAGAGATGGGAAGCATAACCATTGCTTTCTGCTTTAGGTACATTTATAGGGATTTAAGGGTACCTAAAGTGGAGGAAAAATATAAAAGATATTTAGCTTCAGCTTCCTAAACTTCCGACTTAAATTTCAAATAGAAAATGAAGTAATCTCTTAATTTAAAAAATAAAAATAAAGCACAAACATGATATGTGGGTACATGAATGCGATCGAACCAACACTGTCGCCTTGTTTGCTGGCCCTGGCAGTGAGTGGAAAATTGTATGTCAATTGAATGGCCAGAAATCACTGTTTAAATTTGCATGCATTTGCAAAGGCAATCGGGCCGAAGGACAAAGGCCACTGGTCGCAGGACGCAGGCCAGGCGGAAGCAGGTCAGCGGGATAACAGCCAGCGGACTCTTAGAGCCGGTAACTGCGATGGCAGCAGCAGCAGCAACCGGCAAAGGTTAACGCGCAGTTGCCGCATGCATAAAACATAAGGATAACGAACGGAGCACCCACAGGACAGGACAATCAGTGCAGGGACCGGGACAGGTTGCTGCTGCTGCTGCTGCTGATACAGGACCCTGCCGGAGGCATTGTATAATTAAAATTGCATTCAGATGCAAATGCAAATGCAAGTGTAAGCTACAAAGCGTAAGGCAAGCAAACGCTCACAGATTAGACAACATCCTCCCGGTGCCGCTCGCTCCATTCATGATCCTGTCCGAGACTCTGGGATTGAGGCAGCAGGACCTTTGTTGTGTGGGCCGGTCTTTGGAAATCCTATTAGCCGCATATTGGCCCTGTTCAATGAGGCCATGAGGAACACATTAGGGCCTCGGGATTTACACGGACTTTGGCCAGTTTAGTACAGCAAAATCCTAGAGGGTGTAGGTCCAAACACAGCGTGCATCCGTTTTACCTGCAAGTGAATTACTGCCTCATTCCTGGCAGATCCTTAAGCTCGCCGCTCGCCCGCTCGCATCGCTCGCATGCCTTGTGATAAATTTCAATATATGAAATAACTTCCCCTTTGGCATATTGCAATCGTGCCGCAGCTAAGTGCTTTTTTATCCCATGCAAATCCCGGGCTGAGCGGCGTACGCCAGGAATTTGAATGGATATCCATTGATGCCTGGCATACTTGCCGAGTTCATTGCATTTTCGCACCTCGGATTAAGTCAGCAGCCAGCAGCGGGGGGCGCGGCTCGTCACCTCTTCCGCTCAGTGCGCTCTTCAGCGGCTTAGGGCACACGTGTCCCGGCAACAGGTAGCAATTGTTGCACTGCCCGCAGGTCGTGTGCCGCTTCACCTGGCCGGGCACGCGCGCTCCACACAGCCCGCCGCCAGGTGACTCCTTGGCCGCGACAATGTCAAATGCGGGCCAGAAGGGTTGGGTGGCACACGTGCGGCTCTAATTGAAATGCAATGCGAGTGCTCCACACTCGAAAACCCCTGTTCCCGGCAATTTTGTAAAAAAATATACATTCGTCTGCAGGCACTCCACCTGGCCAGGCCCTCAAGGCACTAAACAAACGTGTGTAATTATTTATTTGGATTTTTGGTAAAATATTTGTTATGCTTTCTACCATTTTTGTGTTTGCCTATTCAGAGCTTTACAAATGTTTTGAATAGTGAAATGCAAGCTGAATAAATATTAAATTAGGCTGCAGGTATTACAAAATATTTTGTATTAAAAGAATTACTTTAATGTTTAAGGTTTACGGGAACTTTTAATGCTACTTTTTCCTTATAGACATACCTCTAAATTTAAGTCATCATATACAAAAAAAACCCCTTTAAGAAGTATATTTAATGTTAATAAGTTCCTTAAATATTTTCCTTTTCCTGAGTGCACTAGAGCTTCCACAGCTGCCTTGGCTGGTTTGCTGCGCAAGTGGCTCCTCACAATGCACAAACAATAATGCGATTAGATTTGACAAATCCAATTTCGATGACACTCGCTAGCACAACATTAATGAACTGCAAATATTTGTCCCTCACTCTACCTCGCCCACTCGCTGTCCCTGGTGGCACGTGGCTTGCGTTTCAATATTTGCCGCATGTAAATTTAAGCTCGCCCAATCGAGTGCAACAAATCGCAGCTCAACAGCATATCATACTTTGCATATTAATGCCACCGGCAGAGACAGCTCCTCCTAGTCGAGGCGGAATGCTCCACGGTGGATGTGAATCCACTGCAACGGCTGGAATGTCACCACCAAGGCACAGTGGAGCTGAAAAGAAAAGTCGGGGGATTAATTAACCTGAGGAGAAATTCACTTTTCGGTGACATTAATGGAGTCTATAAATACACATTGGGTATTCAAATACTTTATTTTATATAAAGCTAAAACTGTTAAGAAACTGACCCCCGAAACTAAAACTGAAAACTGAAAGTTTTTTATAGTATTAAAGAGAGCATACTTTCAGGAAGCGAGGAAATCTGAATACTGGACTAAGACATTTCTTGATTCTTTACAAACAAACAGCTAATTTAATTTATACAATTCTAAGCATTCTTTTACTTAAAATTGTAAATAAAACTCAATATTTAATTCCTAAGTTATACCGAAACTTATAAACTGCATCAAAACAGAAACTAAACTTTAGAACCACTTAAACAATTCTGCGAGATCTCAGTTTATTTTATTTAAAAGCACGAAATATATGTAAATCTTGAAAAAATCCTAGAAAAACCCTTTTAAAAATTACTAATAATTACTTAAACTGTTAAGCTTAATCCTTTAGCTAAATTACCCACTTGCACGCCCACTGTGCACCATCAGCGCTCCAAGGGCAAGTGCATACCGAATGGCAAAGCATCAGCTCCAGAGCAAATGCTGCAAATGAAAGAGGGAAAATTATTTGTTTTCCCTCATTGAAAATCGCGCAGAGTCCGCGCTGCACTAGAAAAAAAATGAGAGAATGGCTGAATAAAATGTAAATGAAATTGTGTTGGGATTGGAAATGGTAATATGAAAGTGGCAGTGGAGATGAGAGAGGCCATGATAGCGAATTGATTGGCGGAGATTCAAGGAGAGGCGGCGACTTTGCAAAAGTGAAATTTCAATGAGTTTGTTGCACAAAGATTTTTAATCGGAATGTGCCGGTGGCTGCTTTTAGTGGCCACAAATAGAGCATGAAGGATTTCCATATTTCCAAAGAATAATTATAGTGCTTTTCCTTTTGGATCATATTAAAAGCGGATAAATCCAGTTGGAAGGGAGAGTATTGCTTTTCTAATTGGAGCAGATTCAAGACTGATTAATCCAGTCGGAAGTGAAAGCAGTAAGTCCAAGCAGGGCGCGTTGTATTCATAAAATTCCCAATAAGACATTGTATGTAGGTACCATAAGCAAGCAGGAAAAATACTCCTCAGAAAATTAATTAAACACTTTTGAAATGTTATATAATTTTTGTATGATAAAATTGCATTTACAGTACAAATAATATAATTTACAACTTATATGCAATTGATACCTAACTTAGACCTTCAAAACGATTAACTTTAAATCTGTTTCAGACACTTTTTTGCAATTTTTCACCCTTTACTCATCGGTTGTTTGTCGTGGCCACTGGGGGCACTCAAATCGAGTGTCTCTCCCGGACCCCTTTTTATATTTTGACACATTATTTTCGCTTTGGCACTTCCCGATTTCCCCCCTAGAACTGAGATCCAAGGATCTGGCAGCTGGCAAGGTTGAAAGGCGCATTTAGGACCCATTACCATTAGAGGACACTTTGCTTTGCTCGAAATCAGCCATAAGCCGGGCCTGGCATCCTTTGGCCAGGACATTTGCATGATTTTTGCAAGAGTAATAAACGTGGCGAGCGAAAAGATGGAAAAAAGAAATGGGATTCGACGAAGGGCGATGATGATGGTGTCGTGTCGGAAAGGGCAATGGCAATACTTAATGTCAGGCACGTAGCAGGGACACTTTGCGTCCATTGACATGACCAGTTCTCTCCTGTTAGCCAGCTCCGTGCCACTCTCCAGGCTCACCCCCGTCTGCTCGGCCCCGCCAGTTGTCTGGAGTCATCCGCAAGCTGCAGGAGTCGTGTCCTGGCATAACTGCCTGCTCTCGGACGGATGGGTCAGTTAGTTGGCATGCAAAATGCTTTATGCCCGGCACTTGCACCTATATTCACTTTTCCATTGATTTGCAGTTGTGTCAGAAGACTGCAAAAAAATCTTCTGATCTGGGCTTAATTTCAAAATAAAAACAGGGAATTGTAATAGTCATTATTAATTATGTTTAATTGGTTGGACAACTGATGTCCATAAACTTATATGTTTAATAATGCAAATTGTTATTATTATGATTTTTATTGTGATAACAAAGACAGGTTTTTATTACAATTTCAGACAGAGCGACTAAGGCCTTCGGGCTAAACATGCAAATACTATACTCTTGATGTTTATTCAGGCTTATTATTTGTTAATTGTAATTTGTTTACATTTAATTGGTTAGCTTTTTATTGTTATTGATTACATTAGCTCTTTTCTTTTAGTTACTTCAACAGTTCTCAAACAAAAAACCACTAATCGTTCTATTTTTTCTTCGTGTTACTCCTGGCAAAGGGCAAAGTATAGTCAAAAGGCATACTAAAGTGGCATAAACACTGTTATCACTACCAGAGCCTTGCCTGCCGTGTCTGACGTGTAATTCGATAAGCTTGGCTTACAAAAAAAAAAATGGCCATGGCTCAAATGAGTCGATACACTTTTAATAGTTTTTGCTGCTGCCGCTGCTGCTCCTGCGGCTGGGAGGCAAGGGAGAAAGTTCTTGAAACTTTGCAGCTTCCAATGCAAACTTTTGCGCTTCGATAAACAACAACAAAGGGTCGGATGGAACGGCGGGGGGGTGGGTTGTGGCAAAGGAAGCGCCCGATCCCGGAGTCCGGTCCGAGTCAAAGGCAAAGTGTTGACAGCTTGATGCGACATACAGGAGGAACCCTGAACTTTGGACAGCTCGAATGCATTGTATACAAATGCAGTTTCCATTGGCTCAACTGCAGGCCAAGTTTTGCTTTTCAATTTCGAGGAAAACTCGAACCAAAACACACAAACACACACACACACAGACTCATATGGAGAGCAGTAAAGCGCTGTGTGCGGAAAAGTTTTTAGCAACACAAAGCAAGACCTGGCAAAGTTATGTCCCGCTCTCCTTGGGGTATTATTAGAAATTGAATTAGATTTCATTTGGAAGGAGGCAGGATTGCCAGAGCAATCATCATTCCGAGATCCACTTAAGGTGCGACACACTGTTTGAGTTGGCTGAGGGAAAAGGGATGTCAGAAATGGTGTGTCGATATAACTGAAGGAAAACCTTTGAAATATTGTAAAAAGTATAAATAAATGTTACTCTTTGCTCTCGATATATTATTTCCTTATAATTTTAAAATTTGTATTTATAACTTAATTGTTTACTTATTTTATACTTTATTAATACTGGTAATATATCTGTTATAATATTTCATTAGCTTGACCTACTTATCTTTTACTTTTATAGCGTAATCCCTGTCATAAAAGCGTGTGCTCTTCATATTTTTACCAAATCTTTTTTCTTGTATAAATATTTTTACCCATACTTCATATTCACAAACTCAATATCCTTTCGTAACCGGAAATTCCACTGCTTGCAAGCAGTTGCCGCGTCATCTTCATTTGCCAAGAGGCAAACTCGCGCTGCAGTCACATCGAAAGTTTGCAATCAAAAAACTTAGCTAGAAGCCCAAAATTTGCGTGCTGGAAAAAATAACCTTAGCATTAAATAGACTACAAAGTTGTTTTTATCCCCTCCGCCCTTACCGCCCCCCGTTTCCCTTCCCCTGCTAATCCTTTTAATTTTGAACTTTAACTTTTCGCCGGGGAGCAAGGAAAATAAGATGGAAAATAACCGAGTAGAACCAAATATGCGACGCACTCGGCGAAAGTTTTTTAATAACAAGTCCTGCAAAAGGACGAGGCAGATCCATCGCAGTTATCAACGGTATGGGCGGGGAATAAATTCCGCCCTAAACTGCACGTACACTGCACACATTTCCCTTTCCGGTCCGATGCCGTGACTTTTGTGGCCCTAAAAACCCGAAAACTTTCAGTAGCCCGAGGCGCTCCTCGAATCTTTCCACCCTTTCCCAACTCTGCCGTAGAGTCCGGCCAGCAGCGGAATGCAAATACAAGTTATAATAATTTCTTTTCAATTTCCAGCCAAAGCAAGCACTTAAGGGGATCTTAGTTACGGCCAAGGGGCAACGGTCCGGCGACGGACTGCAACTGTATATATTGCCAGGATGGCGGGCAGTATTTGTCATTGGCCTCATCACTTCTGTGATTTCGCTGAAATTTGCATAATACCAAGTAAACAAGCAATTTCATTGAGTGGGTGGGAAGTAGGAATAGGACAGGCAGTCGGGATTAATAAATCTTTGCAGACAGAAATTGGATATCATCCGACGAAGGCCAGTCCAGGCTCCGAGCAAGGCCAATTTCATAAGAAACGAAATGAGACGACAGTCAAGGATCAAGGACAAAAGGTGCACTATGCGAAAGAAGACGTTTAATTGGAAAATTCATTATTGAAGATGAATCCCTGAACGAAAAGGCATTAAAATCACTTATTAAAAGGCCTAAAGGAGGCAAAGCTTGACAATATTTCCATATTTATTTCCAAGTGTAGTTAAAAAATTTCCTTGAGAACAGCTCAACTCTGTTTGATTTACGGAGTGCGAAACAGGCTGGCCCGGAGAATGCTATCAAATTTCAACTTTGATCATTTCTCGTTCAAATTGTTTTGCACTTAAAAGTCGAAATACTGGGCAGAACTCCCTGATATCCCATTGATTTGCTAATTCTACCCAAGCGACGCTGCGTCGGAAAGAGAAGCAAACAAGTAAGTTCAGCTTCCAAGTTCCGGGACTCGCAAATCGGGGAACACTTTCCACCGGTTCCAAAAGTTTCCTTTCGGCAGCGATAAAAGTTGCCCCAATATACGGGCACTTTCCCGGGAGAGTGCAAATAAGTGGCACAATAAATTCGTTATTATGTTCCTACTTATGTCAACTCACCTCGCTGCAGCGCGATATTTGTGTATTGCCATGTCAAAAGTTATCGCCCGACCGAGCCGAGCAGCGGCGCCCAGTCCTCGAGTGCTTGTGACAGGCTTTGGGAGGTCATAAATGGAACCTGCACCGTCGGGCAATAATTTCCGACCCTCCGTTCCCCCCTCCATTCCATTTTTGTGTGTGTGGCAGCCAGGGTCTCAATTTAATTACCGTGCAGCAGTGGATATTGACAGTGGCCCACAGCCTAGAGTTTGCCGTAAAAGCGTTTTAGCTGAGCGTAAACCCTATAAAGCCTGTCAATCGCAAACCGTCGGTGGTTCCCTCCCTCGCTCAGTGCAGTCCTTTTTTGTAAATAACTTTACCTGCTAACCAACCGCAACAAACAAACATGGTAGAATTTATTCAGAAATGGGAGAGTTGCAACATGTCGTTTTTAAAGTGTAGAAAAAACTTCGGGGGGAAAGCAATATTAAGTTGCACTTTACTAGCGGAACAGCAGCAGCATACAAGGATTTCTAATTACAGAAAATGCGCCTGCAGGCTCCTGTTGATTAATAGAATTTTCAAATATTTTCGTCTGAGTTATTGAATAACCGGCAGCGAAGATACCATATTTTTTCAAAGTTGTTCGAATAAGTTCTCTTGTTTCTATGGTCTCCAATAACAGACAGTTGTTAAAAACAAAAATCACAATCCCAATGCCGCTTTTAACAACTGCAAAACCCTGTCAGTCACTTTTAAACATACGAATCCCTGAAATCCCGCTGGCGAAGCAACCGCAGTCGCTGCTGGCAATAGATGATTATTTTATGGATGCCAAGACCAAAATCCCAATGCAATTTCACTTCTCTGGTTTAACTCTCCCGGGCGACTTGGCAACTTTTAATGGCCTCACTAATACATTTAAGACCCAGCACACCAGGCTTGAGAGAGAGAGGGATGGATTCGAGTCCTGTATACAAATAATTACATGGCAAAATATTTACATTTTGGTTTTGGCTTATGCACCAAATAGGCCAGAGGTGCGGTGGGTTCTCGGTTCTCGGTTCTCCGTTCTCGGTTCTCTGCTTGGGCAGCAACTTTTTGGCCACTTCATATTTCATAAAAACATGCATTATGACTATTTTATGAAGCACGCGCCGGGAACTTTGGCATTCAGGATGCAGGGCCGCAGCCCAGGAGTCGAGTCCTGTGTGCGCGCTAGGTATTTATTCGAGCTGCCGTAACGCCGCCGTTGTGCGTGTTTGCGTGTGTGTGTGTGTGTGTCCTGACACAAAGCCCCATAAACCGACATCGTTGGTTGTCCCCTGTCCTGTCCTGTACTGGGCCTATCTGCTTTATGGCCCAGCGCTTCCAGTGCATCCAACGGGGCAAACAAAGGATCCCACATTCATGGCCTGTGGGGGTCACAATTTCATGTGCCCTAAATGGCTCACTTTGGAGCAACAAAACTTGGAGACCATGGACGCAAATAGTCGTAAATGTGCCCAGAAACGTAACTGACCTAGTCCACCTTCGTTGGGGATAGAGCGGGGGCTCAGTTGGAGATTAATAATTTGGTCCAAAGTCCGGCCAAGTTGGTGGTCATTCGATTGGCCATTGGACGTCATTTGCAAGCCACTCGAGACTATAGCAGGCAATTCAATATCGGAATACCGCACCTGACTCGCCTTGCACACTCGAGTCTTTGATTAGATTGTGCTCAGCCCCCGTTCTCATCGCTGAGAGTGACGGGCAGGTGTATTTGTTGGCTAATTAGTTGCCGGCTAATTGAACGATTTAACTAAGCGCTGGCCGAACGCAATCGACAATGCAATGGATCCGGATCACTTATCCTTTGGCCAGGAGTCCTTCAAGTGTGCTGTGCACACGGGAGCATGAGAGCCGGCTTAGTTAGGGTCGTAGGGGTTGAGGAAGTTCATTAACTCTTTATTTCTCTGCTTATAGAAGGGCATTAAAAACGGATACTAACCATTCACTCTCTCCCATAGCCATGTTCTTAATATTTAAAATAATCTGGCACACATTCTTTCACTATTTCGGACTGATGATGGAGCTGGCCGAAGATTCGCGCCTTGTAATGGTGCTGATCAGCTGCACAATGGCCTTGGCCCTCATCGTGAACGTGCAGTCAGGACGGGCGGTGTTCCATGAGGTGGAAAGGAGGGTAACCAACAGAAGGATCCAAGCCAGGCTGGACCGCTATCCGTCGCCAGTTCACATTGCGAGCAGTGAGGCCTGTCGGCGGCAGCTGAAGGAGCCTCTGATATGGACCCACTACGATGACCTGCCCTTGGCTATGCTCCTCGAGAACAATGGCAGCACGGTGATCCTGCGAAGTTTCCACCCGCCGCCCTCGATGCCCCGTCTAAGCGGCGGTGGGCTGGACGGCAGCTACCATTTCATGGAGGCCATCTTTAAGTGGGGCGTCGCGAGATCCGAGCATTCGATAGACGGACAACAGTTTTGCCTAGAGATGCAGGTCCTTCACAGCTGTCCTCAGCGAAAGGCATACCTGGCGCTGAGCTACCTATTTTTGCGGAATTTCTACAGGAATGACGCCCTCAAGCCAATCACTGACAGCCTAAGGTATATTAGAGCTCCAGGATCCTCGATTGAGCTGCCGCCCTTTGAGCTGGACACCTTTTTGCCCACCTTCGGCCGGGACTATTTCAGCTACCAGGGCACCTATGACAACGGGGAGATGGAGTTGCCTGTCACCTGGCTGATTGATCCACAGCCTTGCAGAGTCCGTTACCAGCAGCTGATCGAATTTGCAACTCTGTGCGGGAAGAACGGGAAAGGGATCAAGAGCAACGCGCGAATGCAGAGATCATTGGGCAGGCGATCTGTGCAGTTTCATTACTGACGCGGGAGCTCAACATAATGAATTAATTAATTAAGAAGTTAAAATGTAGATGAGAGAGCATTAGGGTTTCCTAACAAATGCTAAGTGCTTACAAAAATTATTGACTTATGTATGTATCAGTCCTTAGTGTCAAGTTTTCTGTTCAAATTTGATTTATTTTGTTTGTAACTCGCAATTTATATTTCTGTTCAATTGTTTTCGAATATAATTTACTTTTTTATTGTATATTAAGGCGCCTGCAAATATATCTTTCTTGCACAAGTACCTTTGCAGGACTACTAAAAAGAACCCTAAGGAAGATCAAATCTAAAGGCATAATGCTAAAACTTCTTTATAGTTCTACAAATTTGCTTTCGAACCTCTGAAGACGACGTGTCTGAGATAAAGCTTTCATTGCTGCAGTTCTAGTCACTGACTTTCAAAGCTAAAACTTTAACTTTCACCTGTGCGACGTGCATGGGATTGCGGTGAGCTGGACTCGAGGAGCACCTTCACTCCCCATCATCGAGGAGCCGTTGAGCATTTCGATTCGTGATTCGCACGCCATCGGCAGTCCATCAGCCTTTGAGTTCGGATGCCGGCCAACTACATATTTGCCTATTCGACTGACCCACCGACCCACCGACTGTCTGCAGGTGCAGCCAGGCAAACAGTCAAAGTGCAGGAGGAGCAGGCTCACCCGGGGAATTTGTTCATTTCGCTGTGCCGGCTGGTGGAAAGAGTTGGGGGAAATGCCTGCCAGCGGAAACGGCTAAAACAGTTGTGAAAATTGTCGAAATTAATTTTCAATAAACGCCCGCAGTGCAAGAGAGGAAATCGAATACTGATTGGCTTAAAAGTTCCGCTCGAAATCGCTTTGAATGGAGGAACCTGAATCGACGTTGGCCAGGAGCAAATCGGAGAATTCCAGTTCTCGGCAATGGCGCTGCTACAGGAAGCTCGGCATTCGGTTATTGACTTGGCCAGCACCCACATCCACCGCAAAGAGCGTGCACACTGGGTGGGGGGAGCAGCATAGTTGGCCACTTCAAACGCGGCTCAAATTGTTCCCCGGCCCTGGGAATACCTTCCCAGGGATATCAAAAGGATTAGCCGAGAGAGTCCGAGCCAAGGAAATATTCGAGTGGGAGGCGGAGTATCCTCCGGCCCCACCTTGTCGCCGGCAGACATTCTGAGCAGCGAACTGGCAACTCCTATTACGATTTATTTCAGGCGTAAAACCGGCGAAGGAAATATTTGCGGCGGAAGTTTAAAATAATTGTTGATGTAACGAACCATATACAGGCGGAGCCAAGGAGAGGGGGAAGTGCCCCGAAGTAAAACAAAGGAGCTGTGGCAGGATCTGTAACTAAAGCTGGCCCCCAAAACAGGACCACCGAATAGTTTTCGCTTGGCAAATTGTTTAAAGTTTTGCCCGGTTTCGTTTGCTTCCATATATAAATATGGACGCGTCTGTGGTTGTTGTTTCCGAGTGGCCACAGTTCCACTCCAAATCGCAATGGATTCCCTCCCAGAATCCAGAACACCGAACCCTGGCCACCCATCGCACCCGCTTGGCCGTCAGCAGTTTGCAAGTCAAACAATTAAAACAAGCTTCAAACAATTTCCATTTAGATGCGAATAACAAGTTGTACGTATACTAGACACATGTCTAGACTGGGGGCGATGAGTGCGAATTTCGCAGAGATTGGCCATCAATCAGGCCTGGGCTGCTGTAAACAAATCAGTCCCCAGGTTCTCAGATCGGGTGACAGGCAATTGTCCGTCCGAAGTTGTGCTAAATTGGGCTGGATTTTTAATTAAATACAGTTTCCCTGGCGATTTGTTGCCTGAAAGCTGGATAAGATATTTGCTGAAGTAATTCAAAGTATTTCTTGGTATTTATTTATTTTTAGAGTGAATTTCATGGCCTAGAGTCTGAATTGAGTAAGATGTGACTAGGAAATAATAGGAGGAAAGGCTAATAATGCAAAAAAGTTAGTGTTAGTATCAATCTTATTTGTTTTTAATTAGTTTTCAAATTATTTTCGAATGGCAATAGCTAAATTGAGCATTCAGAATTAATAGAATATTTACCCATATTTTTTAAGTTTTTACTAAAATGTATATTGATTTTATTCAACTCAAAAGTTAGTTATAATCTAATCAATCTTGCTTGTATTTGCTGTATTTATATTGTATTTTATATTTTAATTTGATTAATTTCTAGATTTAGTTTGATTATATTTGAGAGATTGATAAGTAATTAGTATACTTTAATGATGCAAGTAATGCGACTACTTTGTGTATAAATAATAATTGTCGTCTGGATTCATTCCTATTAATTTTTAATTTAAAACACATTTTATACATTTTGTAAATTTTATGATTTTTATTACAAATTTAAATGGAAGACATAGGAAATTGTTGAGCTGTCCAGTCCTAACCGGTGCGGATGTACTGGGTGTTGTCGGTCTGGATGAGCACGGTTCCAGCTGTAAATGAAAACAATTGAGGCATAATTTTAGTAATTTAGTATGAATTTTAGTTGTTGTAATCTTAGAGGCATATTTTTAGATTTTTTTATATATATTTTAGTTTTAGTAATTTTAAACTTACGTTCCGGAGCAGCGTAGGCCAGGGAAGCGAACATGGCCAGGAGGACAGCGGCGGCTTGGAAGATCTTCATGTTTGCGGTTTGAGGGCTTGTGGTTTTTGGTTGGTGGTTGACTTTGGGGTATAACTGAGATACTGATGGCCCACTGACGAATGCGAGCTCTTTTATAGCTAGGCGGCAATCGGGTGGCTGTGGCAGTGGTCTGGGCAATTCCACGCCGGGGGATTGCACAGGTTCAAAGATCGGCGTAATCTCTTCAGTCGTCAATCAGAGATTCGCTTGTTGTTGATGCGATTTTATGCGATTCGAGGGAAGCGAGAACCTGTCTGGGATTCTACGCAATTCAATTAGTGCTGGTTATCGGCATTCGAATATACGTGCACACGTAGCGCACGACCATTAGAATAACTGGAACTGGGTGCAAACAGCGCAGTATGCAAGCCAGTTTAGTGCGGCAGCAATCACCTGTCCGCACCTGGAGTTTCTCTGGAAAAGGCCGTTGGAATAGTTTTTGTTGCGACTAGAAAGGTGCCAAGACCAACAGCAGCAGCAGCCCAATATGAATACTTAATTAATTCTTTGCGTGTTTGTAAACAAAGTATTTGGAACAAAGAGTGTGCAGAGGCCCTAATGACCCCTTTTATAGGTGGAAAATTACGTTACCATATTAAGTTGAATACAAAATAATATTTTAAATTAATAAAAATTAATAATGTTAATATTTATGGCAGGAGAAAGAGCACGAAATAAACAAATGTGCACGTGTTACTCATTTATTTGTTTTATAAGCCATTAATTAATACTTGTTATACTCTTTGCAAGGTATTATCATTTTATTCAGAAGCATGCATAGCATTTAAGGAGTCAGTTCAGTTTATATATTATTGATCAGCATCAACAACCGAGTCAATCTAGCTATGTTTGTGAGAAATACAATTTTACTTAATGTTGCAAATTTTTTTTATTTTTTTTACATCATTAAAATTGTTAAAAATTCATAATAAATTTAATTTGTTTGAATTCATAAATTCAATAAAGATAATTTATTATTCTAAAAAAGACTAGAACGGGAAAGCTATCCGATTTGAAAGTACGATTTTTTTTACTTTGTTATGAAAATTTTAAACTTTGATTCTCACAACAAAATTATCCTAAAAAAAAAATATAGATTTACAGTTCCTTAAATGCAGACAGTTCCTAATTTTATCTAATCAAGTATATTATATATATTTTTTCACTATAATCTTTAATAATAATATTTAAAAATACATTTAAAAAATATTCGTCAAATTTGGAACTCAATTTTTAACTAATTTTCAAATCAATCAAATAAATCAATTATAAAAATAATTAAAGTACAAAAATTGAGCTCTGTATTGAAACTAATAGAACCTAACACAGATAAGATATCCGTATTAAAAAATATATATATTTTTCTTTGCATAGTTAAAATCACTTTTTGATTAACGGTGATGTTGGTTATTACTTAAACAATTTAATCTATTTAAATTCAATGTATGCTTATTAATGCTACTTTTCATACATTTTATTTTTTAAAGTGTCTAGAATATTGATACAAAAATCATAATATTCACACCTGTAACGACTTTTAATACATTTTTATCACGGTAAATAGGAAAAGTTTTCAGAGTTGCCCAGATTAGGACATTGAATCCGTATTGCAACCGATTAACCCCTGGGAAATATTCATTCACGTGCTCAGCTTATTTACAATTATACACTCGCATATCAGCTACAAGCGAATTATCAGTTCAGATCCGATCCCGAGCGATCAGCTGGCGGCCAATCGTGACCCTGGGGTATTTCGACTCGTATTGGAAATTCCAGATTTCCAGCTGAATGCACCGAAGTCACATCCGGAGGGAGCTATATAAGCTTCGGTCCCAGCGAGTGCCAATCAAAGTAGAATCTGATTTTACACTGCAAACATGAACTGCCTGAAGATCTGCGGCTTTTTCTTTGCGCTGATTGCGGCTCTGACGACGGCAGAGGCCTGTAAGTAAACTCGAATCTAAACAAAACAAAAATTTTTACTTATTAGTTTTGAATCTTTTTCGCTCTCTCTTAGCTACCCAAGTGCTGAACGCTGGCGGCCATACACTCATTCAGACGGATCGCTCGCAGTACATTCGCAAGAACTAATAAAATGGCAAAAACGTGAAATAAAAACAATTAAAATATACAAAATTTGTGTTGTGAATTTTTAAATATAGCGCGCTTTGAAATAAAGGGTCACACTGCTAAATATACTAGATTTTAGCAGGGTGGTGTGTACACACTGCATATGATCTCAGCGATCAGCTGTTCGCATAAACAAATTTAGTTTTGCAATTTAAAAGTGGAAGGTTTTAATCTTAATGATTTCAAGTGATTAAGCTTTGTTCAAGCAATAAAAACAGTTTATTTCTTAAGAATAAATCAGTAAAAGCTTGGATTAAGGGTACATTTGAACTAAACAATAAAGGTACGTTTAAAGAACACGCTTACGTTGCTTGCAAAGCCGGTTTTGAGTGCGGATAACAAACACATTTGGGAATATTTCCGAAAGTGATGACTTAAAACTAGTTGTTGTTCAAGTTGGCTTCTTATGGAAAATCCAGCTTAAGGTTGGGATCATAAAATATAAATTTCTGGGAAAGAATAATAAGCTGGTTACTGAATTTTGCCTTATAAATTTGTTCGTGTAAACCACTTGCATGCTCTTAATAACTATTTGTTTGAGTTTCCATTCATCTCTGCATATGTATCTCCTCTAAAAAATTAAATTTCTTGTATCAGTAATAAATATTTGACACAAATACATTTATTGACACAAATTCTTCAAATTACCCAAGGGGTTTAAAACGCTTGTTTCCTTTTTTATCCCTTCACTTCCAAGTTACTTAGCTCTCTGTTGTAAAGCTAAAGCATGTATTGTATTTATTTACTTGTACACTCTTGACAAATGAAGTAAATCTCAAAACGTTGTAAATCAATTAAGAATATTCATGTTAAAGAGTCAATTTCCCCTGAAGCTGTTGACTTTTTCAATTAAAAAATGGGGTTTAGTTTGTTGACTCCCTTTACCTCCAACTTTTAATTGCATAAAGACCAAACTCTCACAGTTAGAATGATTTAAGGGGATTACAAAAGTAAGCAAATATAAATATAAATTTATTTATTAAAGTCTTTCACCTAATTGCAATATTTCCCCTTAAAAAAAAAACATGAATTTATTTGATTTATCATAAAAATAAAACTATTATAGTGACCACTAACAACAATAAGCTTAATAACCTTCCTTTCCATTAAAACGAACGATAAGACTTTCTTCTTAACGTTTCAACCTAAACAATTTTATTAAGCAGTCTTATTATACAATTTAATGTTGATCCAGAAACCATTTAAGCTCAAACTCAATTCTTATGCCACCTCTTTCAGCTCCAAGTGACCTGACCCGGTGGCCGGCGACGACTTCCTGGCTGCAGCATCTTATCGCCGGTCAATAAATGTACGTAAATGTGCCCACGACAGGACAAACAGCCGTCGCAGTCGCAGTCGAAGTCCCCATCGCAGCCACAGCGGCAGCAGAAACAATAACAATAGTGAAGCCGCAAACTCAACCACAACAAGCCACAATCGGCAATCATCAACACTGGCGCGCCGCAGACCGAGGAGGGGTCAGAGGGCAGCGGGCCAGATAGCAGGATAGCGCAGGACTGCTTTCAGGGGGCGCCAGTTGCATTTTGACAGCGGCAGAGAGCCGAACCAAAGGCAGCGAACCAAAAACACCCGCGCATAAGCCATGACAGCTGTAGGAGAATCCTCAGCCCCCGGGCAAGAGCCAGAGCCAGAGTCGCAGCCGGAGCTGGAGCTGGATTTCCACTTGCAGCCACATCCACAGCCGCATCAGGCGGCCAAGAATCTGCACGCCCTGCTGGATCTGCCCGCGGCGATGGAACTGCGCCAAATTGAGTTGATCTATCGGGCGGAGGGTAATGCAAATTTGGTGCTCGCCTTGCCGCAATTTAAAAAAGTTTTACGTTTGCCAAAAATGATATCCAGCAGACTGCGGCGGACTGGGCGGGGGCCAGAGGTTGCTGGGCCGGAAGGGCAGAGCGACTCATCCGCTGGAGCCGGGCCTGGAAAAGGTTTGTATATGAATGTGCTTACATTGAGATTAAAAGTTGTGTTTGTCCTGTAAAATTGAGAAATGAAAACTAACTAACTAACAATTGATGACCAAACAATATTGAACTTTCACTACCTGAATTTATTATATTATTTTTTAAAACTCCATGACCTAGTTTTAGTTATTAATTTGTAAAGTTTGTTGGTACATTTTACACTAAATGTAGCTGTCTGATTTTTCTAGATCTAGTTCGCATTTTAAAAATGTTTAAATGATGACCAAACAAGTCTGAATTTGTTAGCAATTTTTCTTTTCGTGCAAGGCCTTCTCCCTGTTATTGTTAGCTGTATGTACGGCAGCCGACATTTTCGTTTTTTGTTGGACAGGAAATGGTTGCGTGCAACTTCAAACACCCAGACAAGCTGCTGCTCTACCAGCGCCCCGCTCCCAGCCAATTTGAGTATTGTGCTTTGGTTATTGCCCGCTTGGCTGGATTTCGAGCCACCCATTGCCCACACCCACTTCCTTTTCCCTTTTTCCTTCGCCGTTTGCCCTTTGCTCTATGCCAACCATCTCCCTTCGGGAATCTCTCTATCTTTGTGCATCTCTTGGCTATTGCATCAAATGTGTTTATTTCATTTATCCACATTTCTTCCATGCTTCCTCCGTGGTCCATGCCGGTCCATCTCCTCCATCTCCAGCTGGCGACTTGACAATGCCGGATTTTATGGCTTATATCGGGATAATGCGCCGTCTATTAGGAAATGAGTTTGTCTGCGAAGCGGATATTGTTGCCATACCAAAGGAAGACGATAGATTCTGGATAAACGAGCACATACGCGCCCACAGACCGGGTAAGTGCACTGTGGCCAAAACTAACTAAATAAATGGAACAACAAGGGTTTAGATTAAGACTTGGATGGATCTTGAAATGTTTAAGCAATCTCTGGAGAGAAGAACCTGAACTTATTGCTAAATTGCATAAAACTAGTATCGATTAGCTCATCAACTTTTGTTTTCAACTTTTTTACTTTTACAATTTTAGGAATATATTTTCAGAAAGACCTAGATAGAATGGTTGTTCAAGCGCAACTTCAGTGTGCCGGTTGTGGCAACAATTTAGTATTTGATCAGCTTTCGCTGCAGTGCCTCCGCCCATTGGCCTTTGCCTTTACATCTACATCCACGACCTCCGCCCCGCAGCCTGGTCCTGGTCCTGGCCGCTGTCCAAAGCCTTTTAGAGCCACTGCAATCAATCATAAACGAGCGTTTTAGTGCTTCGTCCCAGGCCAGTCCCTTTCACTGACGTTTACGATGCGGAGGCTCCCAGGTCCGGGGGGCTGCTGCCATGCTGCTCCTTTGCTGCTTTGCTCTAGTTTCCAGTTTCCCGGCTCCCGGCTCCCGGGCTGCCAGCTTCATCCAGCCCGTCCACATGGGACTGATTAGTGGCGGACGCCATAGTCGTGGCCATATATCAAAATCGGGTTTATGCCCGGCAGCGAGCAACAGGCGGCTGCCCGGTGCATCCATAGCGCGCTGGCCAGCGATTTATCATTCACCGGCGTAGTCTAACCCAGCGGCGTCTATATATCAATAATCGCCGGATGCTGGGCGCTTGCACTTTACATTCATTCGGCTTTCCCTTTTTCCTTTAGCTACCTCTGCCCCCACCCTTTCCATGCCTGACTTTCCCGCTCCTCATTCCGTCTGTTTTTTTTTCGCCCGTTGCAGTTTCGCGTCTGGATAAGGAATTTGTGGGGCCATTCGGCCTGCTGCTGCCAGATGTGACCCAATTGCCTGCCACGTTCGATGTTTTACTTGCCAATTTACAGGTGAGTTGGTCGTCGTCATCTGCTGCTGCTTCAGCTCCTGCTGCTGCTGCTGCTGCTGCTCTTGGAACTGGGATGCTGATGCCGCTGTTTCGCCTGCCGCTGTCCAAATAAATTGTGTATTTTGTACAAGGACAATATTGGCATTTTTGGCCATATGTGCTGGACACGTTAGCCGCCGCCGTGCTTCAGCTTCAGCTCCCTGCTCCCTCCTGCGGTTTAGTTTGCTTTGTGCCGAGGCAACCGGCTAACATGGCCACCACCAACCAACCATCCAAATTCGGAGCTAAACCCTGGCCAAGGCCCATAAATCAACGGTTCTTTGTTTTGAATTAAAGTGGGCAACAGTGTAAACACTTTGTTGGTGCTACTCGCCAGCTACTCCGTCCACTCCCACACCCGCCGATGCGCCGCCAAACCGACCCAGTCCGCCAAACGTTTCGATTCGTTCCGTTTGGTTTGGGCTTGTGCGGTTATAAAAGATGCCGAAATTGCTTTGAAAGTGCCCGCCATAGCTGCAACTTTTATTATATGCCCTATGTACCCGGAATCGGACATAGCCGCCGGGTAGCTTAGCTGACACACATGCGGGGATCTCCCCAAAAGAAGGCCTTTCCCGCCCCTCGGTGTTCAGGGTACTCTTCGGTTCGATCATTCCCAGTTCACTGTTTCCTACGTTTTTTTTTGTGTGTTGCCATTTTTTGGCTATTTGTTCGCCGTGCTCGGTGGGTACATATTGAATTTATGGCTTTGGTGCCAAAGCATTGACCGAAATAAAATTGCCAGCAAAGGAAACAAACAGCCAGAGGAGCGGGAGAGCCATTGAGAGGCATACGTATACGTAACGTGGCCATAACTAACGCCATATTGTGTGGCGGCCAGAGAAATATAGGGAAAAAGGTAAGCTTGCTCCTGAACAAAAAAAAAAAACCTTTTAATTGCGGCTTTAAATGTTAATTTTCAATTTCAAGTTGGAAAGTGAGCGAACGAAGTCATGCCGTGCCGACCGTCCGCTGGCTCCATAACTCATCATACAATCAGCGCAACAACTTTTGTTTTATGTCACAGCGGCGGCAACAGCAGCAAAGGCAACAGCAGGAACAGCAACAGGAGCTGCGATAACCTGACCGACCCCCAATCCCGCGACCCATCCGAACCCATGGAAGCTTTATTCATGGTGCCTTTTTTCCTGCTGCGCTCGTCGCTGCATTTTCAAGTCAAAATGGCATCAACGCCGGGGCCAAAAGTTCGCGGTACACGGCAGGCATAATATTTCATGGCAGGACATGCCGGCACCTTTGTTTTACTCCATTTACTCCCGGGACCGGGATCGGGACACAGTGTGAAGGAGCGAGAGCAAATAAGCGAAACGATATAATTTTGCAGGCACAGGGCACAACAGGAGATGGAACCGGAGCGGCAGGCAGGAGCAAGGAGTCAGGAGGAGAGAGCAGAGGCGGTGTCCGTCGTCTGGGCGATACATATGCCATCGAAATAAAACCCAAACAAGGATGGCTCCAGTTGGCAAGTGATGTCAACGATTTATTTGATTTAATGCCAGCAGAAGCAGAGACAAAGCCAAGCAGCAGCGACGGCGGGAACAAGCAGGACGAGCATCGTCCAGAGGAGCAGCCAAGGGATCGGGACAAGTGCTGGTGTCGCTTTTGCAGCATGCAGCTCCTAAAGGTGAGTGGGTGAGAGTGGCAGAGATAACGAAGGTCGTTTCAGTTCTTCATTCACTACCTTCGACAGCTGCACAATGGGAAAATCAAACGTTTGGGCCACTACTGTCCGCTGGAGCTGTTCTCAGGGTATGTCATCGAAGCCCCCCGGAGCCGAACAATGGGCACGGAGGCGGGAGCACGGGAACGGACAGCGGAGGCCGCTCCTTTGGCACGAACACCGAGTCATAAATTTCAATCTGCTCCATTTGCGTGTCCTGTCGTGCTTCATAATTCCAACACTTTCGGTTACTGTTTGCCACTCCTTCTGCCTTAGTGCAGTGCTTTTTTCTCCGTCTCTGGCAGGCAGGACCCTGAACAGCCCGGACTCGGGTTGGGGTCTCCAGGACTCCCGGTCTTGGTCCACTTCAATTGCACTCCCAATTCGAGGCCCGCTACACTCATTCGTTTATTTGCGGCCCGCTGTTTCAAGTCATGCGTGCATCCGTGCACAAAATTCAATTTGCTTGCGCTTTCATTCCGGTTTACCGCCTGCTACGCCTCCTCCACTTGCCTCCTTGCCCCTTCCTCGCTTTTTTTCCGGCCCGTGCTCCTTCCTACGGCCTCTCGAATATGGTTGCCATTGCTTTTGCCTTTGTTTTGGGCGCCAGCATCTTCCATATATCCCATATATGTATATACATCAGTTTTAATAGTATTATTCATAAGTACACTACGTGACGAAATTATTCGATCTACTCGGCACAATTCGCGGCTCAAGGACACACATTTTATGGGTTACTAATGCGGTTGATTCAGCGTTCTTATTTGATAGAGGAATACATTTTAGAAATTTATAAATTCCACAAATAATTACCTATTAATTCTTTAATTAAATATGTTATTTAAACTAAAGAGTATTTTATTCTGTTAGTGCTCTTATAGAATTTGATTAAAAGATGTAAACATAATACAAATTTAATTAAGATATTCAGGTAATGTGATTAATAAGGCCACAGATATTGGAAGCCACTGCTTTAAGACAACAAACCGGACAGTAATTATTTTAAAATGCATTTAATATTACCTTCCTTCGCCCTGCTTTACCATTTTATACCTCACTGTATGAGCGGCACTGTGCACTGATGTATTTTCATTGGTTTTTCTCTGCTTTTAGTGCACCCAGTCGTATGCTCGATGCCTTGGATGCACTTTTCGCCTGCCCGCAAAATAATTTACGTGTATTTCAGAACGGCAATTTAATTTATGGCGATCACGCGAATTCGATTTCCTTCGACGAATTGAACTCGCGTGTCTTTCCCGGGTAAGTCAGAGTGAATTTAAATAAATATTATTATGCTGGATACAAAAAAGAGAAGAACTGCCAACTGCGTAGAAGTCTGAACGACCTGAAAATATGGAAATTGAAGCACTACAAACTATCTTAGCCTTTGTTATAATTACTTTTTGTCCGGCTTGTTGCCGGTCCTACATAAATTTTCTTGGCCAGTGAAAAAATAACCGGGAAAAGTCCCAAACAATTCCGGGCAACACGCAAATATTCAATAAATAATGCAAGAAGCAACAGCCAAACACAAATTCTCGAGTGCCAAATGCCAACATCGCCATTTTCCCGGCTGCATTCCATCTCTCTCTACCTACCTTTCTACCACTCTGCCTCGTTCCACCTGGTTTTCAACTTTTTCTTATGCTTTCCACCATCGCCACCACCCCAACGGCTATGTTTTTCCATGGCCGTGTCGCTTCAACACCTTTTGGCACAACGTTGACAACGCCGACGACGTCCACACGAAATGGGAA
Organism: Drosophila seguyi; assembly: GCA_008042675.1. NCBI lineage: Eukaryota > Metazoa > Arthropoda > Insecta > Diptera > Drosophilidae > Drosophila > Drosophila seguyi. Next base: position 356,067 of record VNJU01002916.1, on the reverse strand, counting down.
TGCGCATTGAAAATGCTAACAAACAAAATTTCACCAATGCCACCGCCAACGCCACCGTTACCGCCACCACCATCGCCGTGGCCGTCGCCATTGCCATAAAATCTCTGAAATTCTCCAGTGAAATTATGGTGCTTATAAAACATTTGCTGGTGGCCTGCCTGCTAAGGGAATATAAGGTAAGGCACACTGAAAACAATATACGAATATACTGTTGGTGAACTATGTACACCAATGATATCCTACATTTTTGTTGTTCTGTCTGAAGTCAAGAGCTTTAACAACAGAAATTCTTCAGTTCAGTTCTCTAACTACCTATTTATTATGAAAATATTTAACAAGATTGTTTTTTCTCTGTGCAGCAAGGGGAATCTAACCCAACGGAGAGCCCCAATCAGATCCAGAGCCAGTGCCACGGCCAAGAGCAGCTGCAGCTGAATCAGATTCGCGTTTCAATTGCGGCGACGGAGACAAAAGCCGGAGCTGCTGAAATTGGCGTCGCTAATGTTGTCATGCCGTCCGGTCCGGCCAGGACTGTTGTCACTGCTGCTGGTCAATCCTCGACCCGTACGCGACCAGCTGCCACAAGAGCAGCAGCAGGAGCGGCAGCAGCAACAACCCAAAGGTACACAAAGCTGGCCAGAATGGAGGCAACAACAGCGCCCACGGTCGCTGGGGTAACATCGAGAAGCCAACTGGCCGGCAATGTGTTGGCAGTGGCCACTCGAACGGAAACAAAAACGGAAACGGAAACACAGCCAACTCCAAGTACCAGCCGGCAAACTGGGAAACTGCATCAGAATGAGACCGAGATCCGAAATCGGAATGAGAATGAGGCTGCGAATCAAACTCAAGCACAAATCAAGAAAGCGGAAATATTTAGCTTACCAAAAAATTGTGTGCTGCAAAAAATTTTGAATTTGCAATTGCTGGTAAAGGTAAGCCAACCAATCACAGTTCTTCCCTCTCCGCAGTCCGTCTGTCTTTGTTTGGGTTTCCCGGCCCAGAGACGCCAGGCAATTGAAGATAGCTTTTTGTTGGCCTTTTATGCCCTGTGCGAATGGGGTACTCTGTATGTTTTTAGCCTTTTTCAAGGCACTACCGGAGGATGTTTCGGCTCCTATCTACAGTACGAAAATGCGTAGAGGGTTTTCTTTTTGTTTCGTTGTTTGACAATATTTTTAGGGGTTTCAGTTTGCGAAATTTCCATGACCCATGTCTTCTATAGTTTTAATTGATTTTCAAAAGTGTATTCAATCTTCGGTCCCTCAAGTTTACCTTTGCACTAAGTTTTTTTTTCCCAAAATGCTCAGGTGAGTAGTTGAAAGTTGAAAGTTTACTCGAAGAGGCGGCTAAATGGCCAATGGGCGGCAAGTGGCTGTAAAGTGGCTTTGTCCAGAGAGATGGAGAGAAAGAAAGTAACATTTCTTGGCTATTTCAGGAACAATTCGCCTTCATGTGGCAATCCGGCTATGCTCGCCCCTCCCAATCCCAGCCCACCTACAACGCGCTGCGGGACCTGCTGGCCTCCGCCGGAGAGGCCAAGGAGAAGGAGCAGCTCAAACCGGATCTGGAGCAGGCTTACATGCTGGGAGCCACGGCCCTGGACTGCTCGATAATGTTGACGTTTCAGGAAATCGAAATCGAATGCCAAGCCGATTGCCCCGATGGCCAGAGGTAAGTTTTATCCACACACAACGCCGCCGACGCCACTAATCGAATTCCAAATCTTCTTTCGCAGCACGGACGCTCTGCAGCCTTGGTGCGTCTCCCTGCTGGGTCATCACTTTCTAACCAAGCTCAGTGTGCTCGATTTGGACCCGAAGCCCGACAGTCACTTTCATAAATTCATAAAGCAGACACGTGAAATTGAAAAGTGCCGTCGAGCATTAAATTAATTAATAAACTTTACGATGCCGCACGCATCGACTGTCGGGCTCACAAAACTGGGCTATGTATGGGTTATCCCTTCCCTATACATTTAGTTGGATTTTTGAGTTCTTTTCATACCCCTTTCATCGCAGGAGGAAAGGGTATGTTGTACTCGTCTGAGCGGAGGAGAAAGGGTTTTGGATATCATCAGCTTAACCTGCCAGGCAGTTTTACTAATACCCAGCGAAGTTCTGGGCTTAACATAATTTTAATTGGAAGTAAACTGAGATAATCCTTCGTTTACCAGACATCGTTAAAGGATTTTCCCTGAACTGAAATGAGCGCAGTGCATGTAACAGAGCTAACTTACTTGTTTAATCTATAATTTTGAATGTATACATTACAATTACACATTGCTGCCCAGACTTAGATAAAGAATTTTACATTTTGAAGGTGTATATGTAACATAAGGACCTCTACGATGCAAGTATATTTATACTCTTGTACTATTTTGTATAATATTATTTATAAGAATTATTTTAATTTACAACCAATTAATTAAAAGAAAGGTCTGCTTTCCACAGCAAATACAAATTTTAGCTGTTACCTTTATATATTTGAAGTCGAATACATATTAAAACATCGGGTGGTACCCATTATTCGTTAAATCGACACAGTTTTGCTTAGTTTTTCCATATTTTTTGCGTTTTACTTTTCTGCGCCGCACCTCTAAAAACTGTTTTTCCCGCAGCTTGACAGCGCAAAAGGCAGCCGCGGCAAACAAACCACAGGATACACGGCGCTGTCCTGGCTGCGGCAGTAGGAGCTGCGAGCTAGGGCATAGTTACGGGGGCATGGCAGTGGATGTGGAAGTGGGAATGGGAAATGGCACGCCAGAACACTCCTTAATTAATTTCCATGCGAATGCGGGAGCCATACGCTGCCCGGGCGCCGCAGGATGTGTCCGGAGCCGTGGATCCACGGAGCTATGCAAAGTTATAGCCGGGGAAGTTGGCCGGCCCACAATGTCAGTCGCCATTCACGCTCGGGACTAACCAGTTTGGCCAGCAGCTACATTTACGCGGAAAACTACACAAAAAAAAAAAAAAACGAAAAAGGAGCGGACTTTCAGGCTGGCCAGGAGCGATGGGCAACAAAGTTGTGACATTCACCGAGCAGCAGTTGGACGACTACCAGGTGAGCTATCAATCAGTCTATGCAGAGGATCTCTTAGCTAATTTGGTTTTATGCATTGCATCGCTGGCCCCCACATATCGGAATAGGATTGCACGTTCTTCACGCGCAAGGAGATCCTGCGGTAGGCCATTTGTATGCCCGTAATAAGCCAAAACTATTCCATTTCGTATGGCGGCAGACAAAGCCCGGCCCGCCATTGTTCCCCAGCATCCTTTTGTTTGCCACGCGGCGGCAAACAAAGAGTAGGAAACAGAAGAAAATACCCACACGACAGCCCACAGACAGACGCTCGGGACACAAAGGCTTTCATCGCCTCTATCGCCCTCTCCTCCGCCATCACGTTATCCATACCCTCTCCGAGGGGATCACAATTTCGACAGTTTCTAGATATCCAATCAAGACGTAAAAGGTTTTCGAAAGACAATTCGGAGGTCTTCTTTTTTTTTTTTAGCAAGTGAACCTGCTTAGAATACTTAGTTAAATTTTAGAAAAAATATTCATAAGGGTTTTAAATCGAAACTTTTAAGATTTTAAAAATAAGTTATATATTCTAGAGAACTATGAGCATTAAGAACCCTCGGGAAAATCTCCTTTGAAGGTAAAGAACTCTTTTAGTTCTCTTTAAAGAAACCTGGTGAATGGTCAAGAGTATCTCCCCCTTCGGTTTCCGAAGCTAAAACCCCTTATTTTGTTTTTTTCAATACACTACAGCGTTCATAAACGTTTTCGTGAGCTGAGACCGGATTTGGTGCCTCGCCAAATGACCGAGGGTCAGGCCTCGAGTGTCAAGGTTCCCTGCGAGTGCATCGAGAAGATGCCCGAGTTGCGTGAGAATCCCTTTCGCCGGCGTATCTGTGCGTAACAAAGGACCGAAAGCCTGCATAAGCAAAGCAAAGCACTATAGCAATTTTGGCCATTTCACAGGCGAGGCCTTCTCACGCGATGGCCAGGGCAATTTATCCTTTGAGGACTTTCTAGACGCCCTCTCCGTCTTCAGCGAGCAGGCGCCGAGGGACATTAAGGTTTTCTACGCTTTCAAGATTTATGGTAAGTTTCTCGATATTTGGGTCTTGTTTTTGTTGGCATCAGTGATGGGTAATTGTAATGTGTTTATAATAATAGAAACAGGAATAACTCTTTATTATTATCAGAACTAGTCAGGCAGTCCTTGAGGACAAGGCTAATAATAAGGGAAATGGAATTATTATAAATTAAGGATATTAAAATATGTAGGGATGCTTGTATATTTTTGTAAACAACCATAAAATCCAGAGCGGAAGTCAGTAATTATATATATTTTCAGATGAATTGATAGCTAGATAAGTTAATGTTGCTAGAAGACCTTTAAACATAGACGCAAAAGGCTTCTACAGTACCTCGATCTAACAAGATAAAATATAAATTGCCTGATTAAGATCCTTGCACTTCAAGCCGAACTACCCGGCATCACATCACTGTGTCGTCTGTGGTTCAGGCTCTTCTCTCCAAACTCCATCTTCGGCTGCAGTTTCAGCTGTTGGCCAGCATTTTGAGCTTTTGTTTATGCATTTCCGCAGCCTCTGTTTATTGTCTTTGGTGTAGTTTGCCTGTGTGCCGGCTGCGTGTGAGTGTTTACGGGTCCTTTTGTGTCTCTGGCCTTTGCACGAAGAGGAAGAGGATGATGCTGGAAGGCAGTGAGGAAGCGGGACCTACGCAGCGCCACAACTTGTGAACCGCGACTCGACAATTTGTGGCGCCGTGCCAGGCAACTATTGTTGTTGGGGCCACGGCGACTCTGCAGGGCCAAAGTTCAAGGACAGCCATAAATTCTAATAAGCATTTTAATTGAAATTTAAATTAGAGTCCCGAAAATGTCACCATAAATGGGCGAAAAGTTTTCGTGCAAATTGATTGTGCACTTGGCACTCCAAATTAATGGGCCACAATCCCACAGAGAGCGGGACCGGCAATCGATGGGATGCAAAGTATCTCTCAGCTCGAGTGCAGCTGAAATTTTTGCTAAACTAAACTAGTTTCGACAGGGAGACAGAGGCAGAGTCAGAGAGGCGCCTACACTTTATTTCAATGTGCATTATTAGATTGACACAAATTGAAACGTGCAGCAGGCGATTACCGATGCCACACACACAGAAGGACGAGGACACAAACGTGGCAGGCAGCTAGGCAAACTCAGTTTGGCACACATCACTTGACTTTTGTGCAAGAAAATGTCAAGTTCTGTAAGGCAGCCCGAACCCAAGGCAGCCCTTGCCCACTTGTGTGTACTTATGTCTGGCATAACTTTGCAGATTTCGATCAGGACGGCTTCATCGGGCACGCTGACCTCATGTCCTGCCTGACGACAATGACCAAGAACGAGCTGAGTCCGGAGGAGCACCAGCAGATTGCCGACAAGGTAATCGAGGAGGCTGACGTCGATGGTGATGGCAAGTTATCAATTTTGGAGTTCGAGCACGTTATACTTCGGGCGCCCGACTTCCTCTCCACCTTCCACATCAGAATATAAAATTGCTGCCTCGCCTGCCAGACAGCACACAGAGAAATGTCGCAGAAAAAGGGTCATCGATTTGGAAGTTCTCTCTTTTAAAGTGGTTTTTTGTTATATGTAAAGACAACATTTAAAAAAAAAGAGAAGGATTCTGTAATACCCTTGCAATGTGTTATTAATTAAATCAGAATTTCGGTGTTTTTACATGTATTAAAATGTTCATAACTTGGCTTAAAAATCTTATATTAAGGAATGTCATACATTTTTATAATTGGTTTAATAGGCGCTTTAAATACCATCAAAATTGGTCAAATCTAAAATCCAATTTTTTTTCTTCGATTTTTTCAGTTTTAAAAATTGTAAAAAATTGGCAAAATTTAATTTATCGAGCTTTAAATGCAGAAAAGTTTGCCACTAAAAACTAAGAAGAAAAATCCAAACCAAACTGAAATCGGATGAGTTTAAGCCAAGTTATGATCATAAAAGCATAGCAGTTGTAAAAAAATGTTAAACAAAAAATTTTGAGCATTTCTATTTTATTTGAGGTAAATTTTGGACCAATTGCGCTGTTAATCACTGGCAAGTGCGATGCTATTTTGTCCCAAAATGTATTAACATTTTAAGTGTTCTAAATATTATCAAAATTAAATTATCCCATATATCGATCCCATGATATCTTGATTAATTTTTATAAGAGCTTTCTTAGGCTAAATATAATATAACGTTTAAAATATTCGTGTTCAGATTTCTCTCTCTGTATTGCTTTTATTATTTAATTGTTTATGTTCCCTCGCATCGAATATACATACATATCGCATAAAAGTGCCATCAGTGTGATTAAGTTGGCTCCCCGGCAGCAGCAGCCCCTGGGTTCTGGGTTTGGCTGCCGGGATCGGGGCTCTGCGTTCCGGGCTCTGGTTACGGGTGCAGCTGCAGGGGGCTCCACGGGCCAATTGTCGTGACAATGTGCATGTCAAATGTCAGGCGAGCATTATAAAATTTATAAGCCCATGCATGCAGTCGGGTCGAATTTTGCTCTGCTCTAGGTCCTGCTCCTGCTCCTGCTCCTTTCTGACCCCAATCAGACTGACTGGGCCACGGAGTGGTGTCACGGCCAATGGAAATCGTCCTGCCCTGAGGTCCTGGCACTCTCACACTCGTACTCTCACTCGTGCGCCACACAAACCGTACGGTTATCAGGGTGCGAGTGTGTGTGTGTGCTGTGCACTGTCAAAGTTTTATCAATTTTGCCAATTTTCAGCTTAAACTTGTTTGGCATTTGAGCATCTGCCTGGCGCTCCAATCCCATTCAATTATTGTAATTGCATCTGCAAGGGGACATGGAGCAAAGGCGAAGGAGTGTCCGGCTCCAGGGAAATTCTCGACTTATGAAAAAAAATATATATAGTATATGCATTCTGCATGGCCATCAATTGTTGTCATAAATGATGTTCTGCTAACTGAATGGCTTTATAAATATATGTGAGTGGAGTAAACGATGCTGCTATAAATTTGCAAATTAAATTATTTTTTAATACTATTTTAGCTCGGAATAGTTATGGTGAATAAAGGGAGCAGTAGTTATCATTCACCTGCACCTTTGCAAACTGCAACCCAACTTTTGCATTCTACTTTCTAAAATAAATTAAGCAAGGCTTTTAGGTATTACACAATAGTCATCGATGTGTGGGATTAATTTCGAGTGTTTTCTTTTTTACAGAAAGCCAACTGAAATCAATTAGCCACTTAATCGGAGCACGCAACCAGACACTTCATGAACTAGTTTTTATTGAACCTCGGATGCCATTGTTATGCAAATCACGTTTAATTTTTAATTTAGTTTACTATTTAATAATACGCATAATTACATACATAGTAATTGTTTTCCATTTTTTTGTTTAGTTGGATTTAAATTTAGGCTTAAACGATACAAGAAAGTCTATTACAAGTATGCCATAATCGTATGCATGTATATATAGTTGTATTCGTATTGGTATAATTTGTAATTTGTAATTGGTAATCGTAAAAGTAATCCATGGGATGCGTGCACTCTGAAACGGTTTCGGGTTGCGATTTGAGCTGCTTTCGCTGCATTTTGCTATGTCGCGGCTCTCGCTTGATATTCTATGGGTTGCTATGGGTCGTACCTTGGCTGGATCGGGGGTATATATAGATAGCAACGGAACGGAACGGAGGTATACTGCCTATACACAAAAACAACAACACTTACATGAGAATAGATCTACTTACATACACGCCTAGGCATAAATACGCTTACAATACGTACGAGCTCCGGGAAAGTCCCTTGCCAAAAATTATTGTGCCGCCCCCAGGGACACGAAGATACTCTCCAGACACCTCGCGGGCGGTCTTACAGTTTTTTGTTTGTTTTCTTTACAGTTTTCGTATACGGCAAATGTTACGGCTAAGGTCTACATATTCATGCGGGACTTACTTGGTTGGCTTACGATCCTAGTTACTCGCTCGGCTATCTAAGTCCTCAGCGTTCGCTCAAGCTTCGATTTTCGTATACATGTTTACATTCATTATAGTCTTTTAAGTTGAAGATGCACACTCCTTGATCTTGGAAATCATTAAACAAATAATGCAAACACATAAATTGTACAGTAATTTAGCCTAGTTTTGGTTATCTTATAACGCTTCCTTCGCTCCGCCGCAAGAGTCCTTCCTTCCATCCTTCCTGCAGCCGACTCTACGCGGACTCTACACGAATCCTGCACGCCTAGCCCAGGTCGTGGGTGCCGCCGCAGTTGGCGTACCCGTAATCCGAAAAGCTTTCGAAGCTCTTCAACAAATTTCAGTATATTTGCTGCTGCTCGTAGTTGTTGTGGGCGGCGGCGTGGTGGTGTAGGTAGGACGGGATCGCCGTGGCGTTCAGCTCCGAGGCCCGGCGGCGCAGCGCCGCGATGCTGTGTCCTCGCCACACGTCCTCGTCGGTGGCGCCATCGGACGGCGACTGCATGGACTGGTGGCAAAGCGGAAGTCCTGCGTCCTGCTGCTGCTGTGTGGGTGTCGGTGGCGCCATCTGCAGTTGGTCAAAACGAATTTAGCACGGTAGCCGAGACACAAACCACAGTGGTGACTTACCTGCTGTTGTTGATGAGATTGCTGCTGCTGCTGTTGGTGCGACTGCTGCTGCTGCTGCTGTTGTTGGTGCGACTGCTGCTGCTGCTGCTGTTGTTGGTGACTCTGTTGTTGGTGAAGCGGCTGGAATTGAAATGTATGTAAAATTGGTAAGGACTTTGTTTTCTACATGTGTACTGTTGGTCCTTGGAAGACAAAATGGCTACGAAGCTACGAAGAACTAACAGAAAAAGCTATAAAAAGTTTTGCTTTTGTAATCTAATCAGTAGAAATTCTTAATAATATTATTAAAATTTCATTTTATATTTCGTTTATATTTAATAAAATGTTTCTAATTGTAAGATTAAGAAATTATGTTACTTTTTATTTGAAGGCGTAATTTTTATTTAAGGTTACTATAGTTTTAGTCAGAAGCCTGCAACGCACTGAAGAAGTCATTTCCGACCCTACAAATCATATATATTCTTGATCAGCATCAACAGCCGAGTTGATCTAGCCATGTCCGAAAGAAAAATAATTTTTAAATTTTTTTTTTCAAATTTTATAAGGGGTAACATCGTTAAAATTGTCAAAAATTGAAAAAAATTTTAAATTTAAAAATTTGTTTATGCAGTATGCAGATTTTTTAATCTATAAAAAACTAACACAGAAAACCTTTCCGAATTAAAATTAATGCATTTTTGGCTTAGTTATGATATATGCAAAATTTCAAGGGTATATAAACTTCGGCTTCCTCAACGATTGAATTTATTGAAGATATTAAATTTAAAAAAACTTCTATGGGTTAATCAAACTATTTGTTAATTGTACCCACTTCTCTAATTAAAACAAAAATGTTTCTGTAACCTTTAATATTTTGAAAGCAGAAACAATTCATTTCGAAAGTATTTAAAGAAAATGTTATATTTTATTTTACTATATTTAAATTTTGATTTAGTTAATACTCTTAATAAGTTTTATTGACTGCTTTCAAGGACAACTCACCATAGGCTCGCCATTCAGCTCATTCTGGCTGGCACTCGGCTGTGCGGAAAGGGGCGGCGGGGTCACCGAGGAGCAGCTGTTCATGTTCGGCGGGGTGGTGGCGCTCGGCGAGCCACTCGGCCCACAGCTGACCCCGCCCACACTGTGCTGGTACATCATGGAGTCGCCTGCGGGGCAGAATGAATAGATAGAAAGAGTTAATCAATTGCAGGGTTATATGTAATTTAATAACCATTATCTTCCTCTATTTTCCATGCATAAAACTAAAAGTTAATTAATTTTATCAACAAATAATATGATATTAATTTATTTAAAGTCAGTGGAAACTGCTTTAGAATTGACCTTGTTTCTTCATTATTATTTAGTTGGATTTGATACATTTTTTGTTTTGTTTAAACGAGAAATCTTAACTTACTTATGTTTTTATTTCATTTTGATTTTTTGATAGTTTTCTTTTCTGTTAAATTTATTTATTAAGTATTTCTGCTACCGATTCATGACACTGATGATACAAATTCAAAATTCAAAGACTTTACTTCATGTCACATAAAGTTTAAAATCCCCAACCCGAAAAAAAGTGTAACAATGAAAAACTTTGCTGACGGGCGCTAGAGCCTGAGCCCAGAGTAGGAGCCAAAAAATATATAAAATCGACATGAACATGTCTCCAAAATGTCAATTAGCACAACTATACGAAAGCAAACAAAGAAGACGAAAAAATGCTATTGGCTATTCCTGAAAATTAAGCGACTGCCTGTTAATTGATCGAGCAAACAGGCAGCCGGGTATAATAAATGGTACGATGCGATGCTGTGTTTTGGGGCTACCGAAAAAAGTGTTATGAGTTCAAAGAAATGAGGGACGCGGACTCTGGCGTCGTCGCCGTCATCGTCGTGTTTGGTCAATTGTCAGCAGAACTGGAACCGAAACTGGAACTGGATCTCGATGGTCTCGAAAGCCGAGCAAATAACTCCGACCCAACAAAACACAAAAAATGAGAATGAAAAAAAACATGGCAGGCAAAAAAAAAGTGTCAACGCTTGGCCTTGTCAGCGGTCGCATGCAGATGGAAAATTTTCGGGCATGTGATCATCGGGGCGGGACTTTGGACAGAGAGGAGGAGGAGGAGAAGGAGGAGCTGGCCCCGGCCAGAACGACCTACCCAAAGCGTTGAGGCCGTAGTGCTGATAGCTGCCCGCTCCGAGGGCGGAGCCCATGTTAATGCCCGAGTTCAGGCCGCTGTTCAGCGAGGACGAGAGCGGCGAGGACTGATTCAGCTGGCCAAAGCCTGCGAGCCCAGTTAGTATTTCCAATAAGCAGCAGTTAGTAGGAATGTCACGAGATACGAAAGTTAGTCGGAGCCTTCTTCGGTGTACGGAGCAGGGGTTCACTCACCTGCCGTCATGGGATTGACGCCCACGCTCCAACGATCGCCGCCAAACATTCCGGTGCCGCAGAGACCATCGCCCATGGCTATGTTGGTGATGTTGGCCCCGAACGGCGGCAGACCGTGCGAGGGCAGGAGGGCGCCCGGAGTCCGGAAGACGTTCGTGGTCTTCTTGCGCTTCTTCCACTTGGCGCGACGGTTCTGGAACCAGACCTGCAATGAAAATATATAATAAAATAGTTATCTTGAATTGATTTTGAAGTTCTTAAGATAAATTTAACACTTTCACGATAATTTCCTAGCTTATTAAGACTTTCCAACACTCCTCCTTCGACATCCTTGCCAGTGTTCATTTGGCAACTGCCACTCCCTCTCAGGACCTGCCTTTACAGAACCTTCTCCAACCCTTAGGCTCCTTCCGCCGCTGCTGCTACTGCCGCCTACGAACACGGTCTTAATCGAGATCAATTACCGCCGTGACAGTCAAAACATGTCTCGACACACGCACAGAAACAGATTTACATGCGCATAAATTCCGTATGTAAATTCCTCCGGCTCGGAGAACAAGGCAAACACCGATTTCCATCGCCCGCCCAACCCCCCGGTCCGAGGTCCGGCAATTTGGCATCTTTGGCCAGCGAATCCGAGTCCGGGGCCGGACCTTCGATACGCTTTTGTCTTAGGCTCGAAGGGAGAGACAGAGAGGGAGAGGTCGAGGACCGTGTCGGATGTGTTCGCTTCAAATTGGCATTTCCATATGCATAAGAACAACGCAGACATGTTGAGGTTTTGACATTTACAAGGCAGCACACAAGCACAGCTCCCGTCTCCACCTGAGTCCTGGCCAAAAGGGTTGCCTACATTTCGGGGCAACAACTAGCTGCGGAGGAGGAACTGCAGCCTGCAAGGCATTCTCAGCTCACAGTTCTCAAATTCTCGACTTTCCTTTTAGCTTTTCGTTTTTTTTTGCTTTCTTCGGAACAGAAAAAAAAAAGGGGAAATAAAGTGCCAGCCGGTGAATGACTAGTGACATGAAAACGATTTTGCCAGGCCATCAGGCCTTCGCATCCACATCACTCGCAGGCGGGTTGACAACTTAACCGTGATTCTCACACACACACACATCGCAGCCTGGCTATATAGTATTTATAAATCCCAGCATTTCGTGGCAAATCTTGAGCTGTCACCGACTGTCGGCGTCGACTGTTTCTGTCTGAGTGCGCCAGACTAATGGCAAAGGAATACGGCCAAAACAACAAGCCGGAAAGTGCGAGCCGGGGAGCGAGAGCGGCGTAAAGAAAAATGGCAAGTTTCCAGCAAAGTAACTTTGCTTGTAAGGCCTTCTGATGGCCTGATGGTCCCCAGTGGGTTTGTCATATGTCGGACATTGGCTGACGGAACCAGGAATAAACTGAGAAAAAATCAAACCAAAAGGTGCAGCTATTTGTAAATTGTAATTTGGGGGATTGTTGAGGTTTTTAAAATAAAGATTGATTCAGGCATTTAAAAAAGGATTCATTAGTTATGCTTATTGTTGGTTAAACTTTAAAAGGCTTTTAATTTCTCTCAGTGTTTACAATGGTAACTATCTCAGGTTGTTTTGGAATATCGCAGCCTTCGCTCGATGTTACTCTAGGGACGCTAATGTGCCACAATGCAGGGAAGAGTCCTGGCAACTAGGGGTAAAGGGATGAGGTTGTATGCTACATATATATATGTATTTGTATATGCCTCAAAGGGGTTGGAGAAAAGTGTCGGCGACCTTGACTTGTTTATGTTTTTTACGTGTTTATGCGTCGCCCTATTCATTAACTTTTAATTTAATAATTTAAGGCAGTGTCTGACTGTCTGCCCTCGGTTCACTGTCCCTCTTTCTCTCGCTTTCTGTCTGTCTCTCTCTCTCCCTCATTTATTCTTCCCCTTTTGCTCTGTTTCTGTGTCCGTCTCTCTTGCACCATCTCTCTCTCGCTTGTTGCCATCTCCCTATGGCTTATTGAGTTTGCTAAATTAAATTTAGCTTACTGTTTTATTTTGCTAGCCACATTCGTGTGGCAGCATTTCCCTACTCGCAGCACACACAGACACACCCACACGCGGGATGGATGCGAACGGAAATAAGAAGCAGGAGCGGAAGAAGAATGAGCAGCGCAGGCGGCGAAAGCCAAAAGTCATTGCCTGCTTTTTTGGTCTAAGGCTGCGAGCCATTAAATTGGCATAACGTGCATGACGTGCACGGCACGTAAATAGGCGTTAAAATGTCGGTTAAACAAAACATTTATTTTTTATGTCTGCCTGAAAAGTGTATGTATGTATGTAAGAGTCTATATCCAAAATATTCGAGGGTGTGTCAGGCAATCCCAATTTGTATGTGCGTGTGTGCCTGTCTGTTTGCCTTTGATTTGTTTTTATTTCCGCTTCCTTTGGCCTGGCTTCTTTTTGCCGCCTCATTTTGTTGCACTCAATTTCAAGCCTGAATCCCAAAAAAATGAACATAAAAAAGAAGGCAAGAATCGCTCCTTATGTCGCGTTAAATTGTGTGTCTAACGGTAATTTTTTAAGCTTCACCCCTATGCATAAATTATAAGCTGCTGAGTGGCTGCCTTCAGCCCAAAAGTCAAATCATACGCATTATTTCCTATGTCCTTTTTATCTTTTTAAAGGGTAGTTGCTCAGGCGAAGGGTATATTGGATGAGGCCTAAGCTGGATCTTGTAAAAAAGAAATTAAATAAATTTAACATATCTAATAAATGCTGTTTATATTTAGTCAAAGAAATATTTTTTTTAGCCCTTGAACATAGCTAATTATCTCATTCATTTATTTATTCTATATTACAAAACAGTTTCTTATTTATTTATGTATTCTCTGAAAAGTATAGTGTAAGTCTGTAGATTGCAATAATGGAAGGATTCATTTCCAATTTATAAGCTGTATATATTCTTGATCAGCATCAACAACCGAGATTACCTAGCCATGACCGACAAAAAAAAGTTTTATAAAATTTTTCAAAATATTTTCTTTCTTTAAAATTGTGCAAATTTTACCAAAATATGAATTAGGTAAATTTGTAAACTCAATACGTATACTTATTGTCCTTAAACAAATCTAGACAGAACTGCATTCCGCATTGAAATGTATTCCATTCTGGCTTAGTTATAGTATCTTTTAAATTATATGTTTCCATGTTTTATTTACGGATCCCTTAAAAACATTAGCTTCCCGAACTTAGTTTTCTTTTTTGATTGTATAGGATGAGCAAATCAAGATATGTGGATACTGAAAATATCTTAAAATAGTGCTAAAAAAGATAGTTTCTATGGTTTTAAGGAGGAATTTTATTATACTTTATGGGGCCAAAGATTCCCCCCCTTTCTAGTGCCTTGCAATATGCAAGTCAAAAGAAAACTGATAATAAAATATACCCTTAGTTAAATTGGATAATAGGTAGTAGATGTGCAGTATTTAATGACTAACATTGTCTCTAAGTTCTATAATTTCATATGATCGCCATTAAATAACCTACTTTCCTAACCATTACCCTTATATAAAGCTTCTGTTATTTTTCATAAAAAATAAGCCCTTTCTGTATTTTAGAAATGATAAAATTACCAAAATTAAATCAATATATAAAATCTAATATTATAAAATCTAGAAATTTTTAACTATTAATTCTCTTTAAAAAAATACCTAGCTAAATAAAGCATCTTCTAACCTTCAAACTCTGCTCCCTTTTAAAAAAAAAACCTTCGATCTGCAGACTGCACACAAAAAATAGAAGTCAACCCAAAAAGTTGGCGGGCCCGAAAAAATTTGAGCCATATGTTTCATACAAAAGCATTTCCATGTTTGGACTTTTAATTTTCACTTCACGACTGACACCAACAAAGCAGCAGCAACAAAGAAGAGTCACCACCGGCGTAGGCAAACAACAACACGGAGCGAACTTGGCCAGGGGCAGGGGCAGGGGAAGGGTAGGAAAAACTGTTGCAAATAATAAATGAGTCAAGTTCATGAAAAAGCAATTTCTTGTGGCAGGCCGCAGATATTAGCACCCGCAGCCAGGACCAGGCCAGAGCCGGATCCTGAAATGCTCACGAGGGGCGAGCCGGCGAGCAAATGGAAGCAGAAGTCAGAAATTAAGTATCGGCCAAATTACACGGCCGGGGGAACTGCGGCTGGAAATGGGATAACAAGTGATTTGCTTTGATTTTATGGGCTGGTGGATGGTGCTCACTTCCGGGGGTGGCATCCAGAGGATCTATGGCAGGACGAGTCCTGGGGTGGGTGCTGTTCTGCTGCTGCTGCTGCTGGTGGTGCCGGTGTCGAGCTAACGGCTTTTTATTATGAACCTGTTTATTGTGTCATCCTCACCCCGCTTATGATTGCAGTTCCATAGCCATAATGGTGTGTCATATATATCCGAAATCCCCCTCTGGACTATACCGCCTTGTTTACGATATCCTCCGCCCGGTTCGTTATGCAACATTAATTGCACATTATGCCTAATGGCTGATTAAACAGCTGTAAGGATAACACGAGCACGGAAGAGCCTCGGCGGCGACAGAAAAATCCGTACGGATGACAACATAGAAATGCACTTTGCCCCGAAAGCCGCACTTCAAAAGCCAATTTCAAAATTATCAATCAGAGGCGGACCAGAGAGAGAGTCGCGGAGAATTGCAATCAAAATTCGATTAGCCTGCAATGCAAATATTATTTGCGGAGCAGCTAGTCGACGGTACACAGGTGGGACAGGTGGTCGGACGGTGTCTCTTAATAAACGCTTGATTGGCAAAAGCCAGAAAGTGCAATAATATTTTTCGGCTCGTTTGCGTTGACAATTTTTGCTGGTTCTGTCGATTGCAGATTGGTTATTGCCTCGCTTTCCACGCTCCGTTGTCCGCTCTCTGCCCTTGTTTGGGGCATAATCAAAAATCAATTGGCCAGGTTATTGCTTTTCCTTGAACCTCTACCCCCTCTTGGCAGGATATTCTCCCTGGAAAACCCCCCCACTGAGGCTGCCAGGCAACCGAAATATAAAATGGCCACTCAGCAAAGTCCACACCAAACTGTCCCCTGGCTGCCGGCCTTTGATGTCGTCCTGGCCAAGTCCTTGGCGCTTGTTTTCCTTCCAAGTTGCCTTCATCTTCAGCTTGAGCATCTTTTTATTATCATTATTGGTCCTATCTCGGCTTTCATATCCTCCGGCTGGCACTGCGACTCCTACTCCGTCCCTGAGTGGTTTATGGAAATCGCTTTTCGGCCAATATCTTTTCATTCCCGAGCATATAAAAAATGCGTATAAATTCATAAAATGCCGTCTCGACTTCGGCTCCCTTCCCCAGAACTCTCTCTCACACACACACAAATGCCAGTCGATTTATTTTATGTTATCCTTTAAATCCTGCTTTACGAGTCAGCCCCAGCAACACTTGCCGCTGCCCACCCACAGGCCCCGGGGATTGGAGCTCCAACCCGCCGAGACCGAGTCCACTACGGCCGTCTCTCTCTCACACCACCCGCAGCCCACGCTAGCCGTCTCTTTCGTCGCTTTCGGAGAAATGTGTCGCACTGGCCTTTGATAGACATCATCAAATCGCTTCTCTGGGGGCTGCCCCGGGAGCAGACTCTGCTCTGATTTCTCTGATTTATGAAATAGTTTTGGATATCTTTCGTTCACTTTTTTCTTTTTTTTTAGATTTCTTGGCTTTCTGGTGCCTTTCATTTTGTTATCCTTTTGTGGGTTGCCGGGGCAACTGCAGTCTCTGCTTCCTCGGAAGCTGGAATTCGAGGCTGGGGCTAAGGGAGGCTGGCCAATGCAACCCCCGAAAATTGGGAATGTTCGTGCTGCATTCGTGGAGCATGCGCAGCACCAGAGGCTGCTCCCCTCGGATTCGCTTTGTTCCATCTTCAACCTTTTCGTATTTTTTTCCTCTTTTCCTTTTTTTTTTTTGGTCGTGGGGACTACTCTTGTCATTCTATCAATGGCAGCGGCATTTGGAGCAGCTTATCCCGGGATAGACCCCCAGCGCCATGGCATCAACCCTGCCAACACGGCGGCGTCCGTCCGGCACTTTGGCACGCCATTTTCACACAAACATTTCAATGAAAAGTATCAACGAAATTGCTTTCGGAATTGCTTCATATGCCATAAACAGAATGCGTGCCAGATTTCCTTGATGCTCTTTATGTGCATTTTATGGAGAACCCAGCCCGGAGCTCCTGCTTCTCCTCCCTCGCTCCCTACTCCGTCTGGCTTTTTGATTTTTAAAGCTCTCGCTAAATTTAGCCCGCCACAGGACCCTCCTTCTCCCCCTCCTTCTTTTTTTTGCTGTTTGCTGCATATTTTCGTTTTTGGTATTTCAATTAAAGTTTAATTAAAATTTGCGATGCCATGGTTATATCAGACGCGACCCAGTCGCCTTTGGCCCGACTTCGAGTGCCTCGCTGGAAAGTACTCGTTACAATGTCCCCAGCTCCTTGACCCCTCTGCTTTGCGCGCTTTTAATAAAGATGCTCACTTTTTATGAGAATATTTCGTCTAATTTTCACTGAAATATTCGGATATTGTGCCTGGGAGTCACATGGTCTGGTTGATATCCCCGCTGTCCACCTTCCCACAGCCCCGCTCCCGGGCAGGAGAGCAGTCAGTGGACTATTATTAGAGGGGCATTAAGCGGCTCAGCAAATAAATTAGTTTTGTCTGAAGTCGAGGCAATAATTTATCAACGCTCACAGTGGGAAGGCCAAAGGCGGATGGGCCTGGGATTGGATGGCCTCGCAAGGACCTCGCCTGTGGCTTAGGCCAATCGATATTCCCTGATGAAGGGCCAAGAGGTGTGATTTTTTAACGGGAAAATGTGCTGTAAGGCAGTACTTAAAATATAATTCAAACTCTTCATATTAAAGTAGTGAAAAATAAAGATTAAATGTTTACTATATCGACACATCTATTTATGAAATGTGAATATTCGTTATCTTTTTTAAAGTTAGAACCCCTCTTTGATATAGAAAACATAGGTTTAAGTACAATAGCAAGTAAATAATTTAATTTTTCTTAGAAGGGCTATTAACTAGTTATTATTTTCAATTAGAGTCTAGGAGATTGAAGTATTTTAAGTATAATATATTGGAGAACATTTAAGATACTTCATGTTTGCGAATTACAACTTAAAATTTGTCATTATTCTATTATAAAATTGTCTAGGAAAGGAGTTAATGCAAAAATTTTAGCAGTTTTATAGAAAGACTGAACTGACTGACTGAAAGCTTGGAAAAGGTAAAAGAAGTTATTTATTATTAGAAAACAAATCCTAATGGTTGCTGGGAATAATTCTTCTTTAAACATTTCATTACGAATTGGTCGTCAAGGATGTTCCTCTCCCCGTAATGACCTTAGACCAGGTTTCCAGGCAAATTAATCATGTGAGAAATTCATTTAGTGTCCTGGCACACACCCACCCACACCCACTTGCCACGTGCTGGGCCGTCGCTTGCACCCCACACCGTTGCAACAATTTAATAAACAAACCAATAAATGCTGCAACATTCAACACAAAGCCAAAGCAGTGCTTTTGACAATGCCGCATCATGATAAGTCAATTTCGTGGGCCATCTTCTGGGCCATCCACCACCCTGCGGAGAGCCGAAGGATCCGCTCCCCCGCGGAGATGTCACGTGTGACAAACAGATTGTCCTCGGCAAATTGTCCAATTGCCGCCCACAGAGAGGGGGCAAGGCGGTGTGAAAATACACACAAATTAACAATTTTCGGGGGGTTGCCTCCCGCTGGTCCCTGCTATTCTAATTTACCCAAAGTCGGAAAATCGGATTAGGATTAGAGACTGATGCTCCTCGGCACTGACTTTTATTCTTATTAAATTATATTTACCATAAATGCTGGTTGCTGCTCCTTGGCTGGCAGCAGCACACACGCTCAGCCAGTGGGCACTACGTGAGCCTCATAACTTATGCACCTGCCTGCCGAACCCATATTCCCGGGGAATATATATGCTATAAGAAGTCTGGCTGGAAGCTCGCTCTTTTCGGGGGGCTAATATGGACAAGCGTTTTTCGGGCATTTATAGTAGCTGCGAGGGTCGGGCTGTGGGATGTAGGATGTAGGTTGTCGGCTGTCTTTATGCCGTCATTAGCTGCAAATCCTTGTAGATTGATTTAGGGCCAGACGTGTGTGTGCATATCGAATGAAGGTCCGACCTCATATAAGGCAAGGCGGAGAGAGTGTGAAAATTTCGAAGCTCTAAATGTTTTATTTCGCCTTCGACTGCGAACTTAATTTATATGCTAATTTTATTAAACAGCAATCCCAAAACTAATCCAACGGCCTGACATCCTCTAAGCCGCAACGACAACGCAAAATCAAGCATTAAAACAGCAGGACGACACTGTCGGCGGAGGAGGCGGAAAAAAAGAGAGAGAGCTGGATGAAAGCCGACGGCAGTTCTAACGCGGAGGTACGCACCCCGGAGCAGGAGACGGAGCCGGAGAAGGAACAGTATCCGCATCCCAGGCCACCCCCCGCATGCAGCTTCCACCCCCCCGGGCAGGTGATTGCATTGTCCTTTTGGACAACCGGATGCGGGGGTAGTGGTTGGAAAAACAGCATTAACGGGCAAACACTGATACGCAATTATTAAAACAATTTATCAAAGTAGGACACATCCGGGGCAGGGCACGAGCCCTGGCAGGACTTTGGCAGGATCATCATGAAGGTGTCGTCGCCTGAGTTGCTCACTCACGGCTAATTGTTTTAGCCAGAGCGGAGCGTATGGCCAATAAGCCAAAGTTTTTGGCATTCATTTCCACCGCAAAACAATTCTCGCACTCAAAGGGAGCAGTTCCTTCGCGCGAAGGAGCAAGCAGCCAGGCGGAAGCGGAAGCTTAAACACAAATTTAATGAAGCAGTAAATTCGATTGTCGCATAAACAAAGCTCGCTCGCATGCAAAAAGGACCTCCGGGGCAGGGGGCGGGGCTGGTGCCGAAAGAGAGACAAGGATAATGGCAGCGGTGGCACAGGGGAGCTGTGCCAGCCACAAAAGGATAATGCCCATTGTGTGCTCCTGTGCGAGTGTGAGCTCGGCGCAAACTTTTCCAGGGAGCAGGGGAGGGGCTGCCGAGGGCGTGTGGCTGGATGCCCGACTAAATGTGACTTTATGTGCTTTAATAAAGTATAATTTTGGGCGCTTAAATGGCGTTCGGCGGCAATGGCGGCTTTCAGCCCCAGTCCCCGAGCCGAGCCTCGTAAACTGTTGCAGTCCTGGGAAAGTCAGACCTCCAGAAAGTCTGCAGTTGAAAAGCCAAAATCCGAAATGTCCACTGCGGTTTTGTGCAACACAAGTGAAATGTCATGTCGGCCCTAAAACGAACTAAACCCGAAATTCCGACAGCTCCGACCGCTGACAACTGTAGAGCCGCAGGACAAAACCACGCAGAGTTGAACAGAAAAGGCAGGAATACTGCGGTCCAATGGTACTTTAATAAGGTAAATCAAGAATGTTGTAGAAATAGAGAAGTAAAATAAAATTATTTAGTTCGAATTTAAGCTTTAAACAATCTGCATTCCAAGCTAAACTTTTGGTTGTACTATAAGTTTAGTTTTAAGAATTCGAGTTTAAAGTTCACATCCCTAAAATTTCTTTAATTTAAACCTGACACTCGTTAGTCATCTATAATTAACACTTTAACTAGCTCCTTCAACATACAGAAATATTCTACAAAAACTATTTGATGCTATGAATCAATGTGATTTCTTAAGAAAATAAAGAAGAAATTCGAAGGAAATTGAATAGGAAAATCTCCCCCAATAATTACTATGAACGTTGCGCATCTTATAAACTCAAAGATCATATGATTCCAGTCAAGGAGGCACTCTTTTAGACTCACCTGAACCCGGGACTCGGTGAGACCGATGCGCATGGCAATCTCCTCGCGCATAAAGATGTCCGGATAGTGGGTCTTCGAGAAGCAGCGCTCCAGCTCGTTCAGCTGGGCGGGTGTGAAGCGGGTGCGGTGGCGCTTCTGCTTGTTTTTGTCCAGGTGCTGGAAGAGAGACACAGCCAAGGCGGCACAGAGCCCGATGAGAGATGGGACCACAACATCGGAGGATCTTAGAACACAGAGAACTACTACCGGACTAGGAATGCAAGCTAGACACTACAGATTACAAACAGATTACAGATTACTATAGACTACGATTTACGGTTTACAGTTTACGGTCTAGGGAAAGATATAGTAGTTAGGCGCTAGGATAGAGGAGTTCTACGGTTCTAAGTATGGAAATAAAAGTACACTTACTTTTGTTTATAGAGTACGGATATGATTCATAGAGTACAATATGATTCATGGCACATTTAATTAGGTTCATTACACAATTCAGAACACAAACATTCACGTTTTTGGAAACAGATTTTCGTTTCGTATCGAATTTCGGATCGAATTGGTTTGTATTTTTTTGTTTTGATTTTTTTTTTTGGATTTTTGGCATAGCAGAGTAGTGGTTTTGAAGGAAAAAATAAACATCGAAAAGAACATGGATTATTAAAAAAGTTTCGTATCAACTAAGCGCTATCCCTGCCGCTTCTTCTCGCTTAATCTTCAGCTCTCTACATTTCTTTCTGTCTCTCTCTCTTTATAGCGCTGGCCTGCTCACCTGATCCTGTTGCTGCATGTTGCTGTTGTTGCTGCCGCCGTTGTTGTTGCTGCTGTTGCCGTTGCCGCTGCCTGCGCTTCCGTTTCCGGCGTTCAGCGCATTGGAGTTGTCGCACAGTCCACCGGAGATGTGCAGGCGAGCCACGCCCCCGCCCACTG
Source organism: Drosophila seguyi (assembly GCA_008042675.1). Lineage (NCBI taxonomy): Eukaryota > Metazoa > Arthropoda > Insecta > Diptera > Drosophilidae > Drosophila > Drosophila seguyi. The sequence goes on along the minus strand of VNJU01002916.1, from coordinate 334,210 downwards.
GACCGACACCGCCACCAGCAGAGCCTCCGCCGCCGGCACCACCGCCCAAGTCGGCCAAGTTCGGACCCACGGGCAGTTGGCCGAAACTGTTGACGCCCGCGTGCAGGGCCGTTAGCGCGGCCTTTGGCAGATCACAATCCTTGGGACCTATTTTTGGGGTGAGATATTAGAGTTGTTGGTTAACTAATTCATTTTTTAATATTTAATATGTTAGATTTAAAATAAATATGTTTACTATTTTGTATAGGTTAAATGTTCATCAGTATTTGTAACATTCATTTTTGATATGAGAGCTTTGATTGTAAAGCAAAATTTTGTTTTATTTAAGTGTCTTTTATTTTAAATAATTTTATTTATTTAATTTTTAAGCTATTTAGAATTGATTTACTTCATAGAAATCAACACGAAATAGCTTTCCAAATAATAATTGATCCTTCTTTAGCCCCAGTTATGATCGATTTCTTATACAGTTTCCTGATCCATTTACAAACTGCAAAGGTATACCAACTTCGTCTTCTCCAAGTTAACTTTCCTTTTTGTTTATAAATTATTCACTTTTTAGCTTTCATTATCAAAAATCAAAGCCACTGTTTATTTTTCAAACTATATCTTAGTTGGCTTAGAAAAATCTTTCGAGTAACTCTTCAGCTTTCAGCTTCTGTAATTCATTTTGACGTATTGAGTTGCAAACATTTACAATAAACAATGATTATTCACATTGTCGGATGGTTCCTGAACTGCATTGTCTTCAGCATTTTATGCATCATTTGGAGTATTTGCAAATTGATACTCGTAAATGTGGCCTTCCTAATGATGGTACTTGCCGTGAAAAACACTTGGAACCGAGGGTCTCCGAAGCCTTCAGAGGCTAAGCAGGAAATTGAACGTAAGTGAACTCGAGCTTTTTGGCTTCTATTAATGAGCTGGTAATAAACTCTAGGAAAATTCACAGATTCAATGAACAGCACAAATACTCGGCACACACACACCCACGATGCTGGTAAATATTGTTGAATTTGTTGTTGAAAACAAAGATGAATTACAACTAAAGTCAGCAATCACTTGTTCCGCGTTTGTCTTTAATTAAGGTGGCCTCTCTGAGCCCCCTGAGCGCGAACTGGGACCGGTGAGCTAACTACCTAGAGGATTGCTCGCACCGAACTGCGGCGATCGGATAAATTGAATTTTTCAACAACCTGTCATTCGGAAGGAAAAAGATGCCAAAAACAGTAACAGTACGCGGGGAGAGCGAGCGAGAGAGCGCGCACCAAAGAGCGCTAACACAGATGCAGATACAGCCACCTGAGCTACAGATACAGATACAAGCTGAGGTGCAGAGCGAGAGAGCGAGCCATCTAACCGTTTTCATTTCCTACAGAGGGAGAAATATTTTGAGCCATTATATGCCTGTTCTTTTTAATTATTTAATTGTTTGATTTTTAATATTTATAAATTGCACTTAAAAACTATGAGCATTTTACTACAAAATTATAATAGTTTGTTGGAATGATATCTTTTTCGTAAAAATTTCATAATAAATAAATAAAATAAATTAAACTGTTTTTCCTATTAATTTTTATTTAATTTATTAAATACACTTATTACCCCCTATTTTCCCTGTGTGTAGCTTTCAGCATCACTTGACTACGTAACGTATTTGTGTTTTATTTCCATTTTATTTGTACGTGTATATCACATCAGTTGTGGGATGGGATTGGTAGTGGGAATGGGACTCCGACTTCGACTCGGTCTCCGATTCACGGGAGAGTCATCTTCATCGTACGCCTGGAATTTTTAACATGTACGTGCGAGAGAGACTTCGGCTCAACTCTTTCTACGCGATTCCCTTTGTTGTTGCTCAACTGTTGCTACAAGTCAAACATTTACTCATCGCCAGTGGATGCGAACTCTCGTCCCCGTCCGTCGTAACCTTTGGGGGTCGGGGCTCGGGGCAGGGGATGGATGCTGTCATGATGGCCATTCGATTTGGGCCCAAAGTGAAGGTGTAGGCGGTGGACAATTGCTCATTGCCATTTCCCTTGAAAGCGAGTCCGAAATGCAAATCGCAGCTAAGCGGTAGAGCCCGCTCGCTGCCGAATCCTCCTCCGAATCCGTTTCAATTTCATCTTAGGTAGGCAGGAGGCAGAGACACTCTCGATTGCCGACTTTGATGTCAGAGCGGTGGCTGCGTTGCCCCGGCTCTCAATGATTTTTATTGTTTTCGAGATGGACTTGTTAAAATTTCGGCAAAGATCAGACGCGGAGATCCGGAGCGGGATTCGGTATCAGGGCCTCCCTCCTCCGGCAGGGAACAGGTGAACGAGTGCAGCGCGAGCGACGCCACATAAAATCATAAATATAAATATCAACAAATAAATGATATGGAGTTCCTACAAGCGACATTCCCTGTAACTGGCTCTGGCCCAGTCGCGCTTTAAAGCGCTGCCCGGGAAGTGCTAATTTTTACACATACACCCAGTGCGGCTACTGTTCATTAGCGATTTTCAGATGGTGACGTCCCCAATCGGGACCACAGCCACCGCCCCGTCCGTCCGTTCCCCGTGCTCCAGCTGGTCTCCGCGGAAGGCTTAGAGCTAGACCCTGCCACTGTGGCAAACTGTAGCAAGCGGCTGCCACATCACTGACATATTTTTAGAGCGTTACGCAGCACGCACAGATCCGCATTATGCGATCCGAAAGATTGAGGGAGAGCACATCGAAACTCTGCTGCTCGTGATTAGTAAATTTAAGGCGCGGTGTTAGGTGCGATATCTCCATCGACACTCTATGTATCTCTCTCCCCGGGCTAGAAATTCACGCTCGATGGCCACATCTCAAACATGGACTCTGGGGAGATACTAGTCTCGGCCGCCGGTCCGTTGCTCCAAAGAAGTGCGACTTTTAACATCCAACTGTTCCCGCTTCCTTCTGTTTTCCGTTTTCTGTTTTCTGTTTTCTCAAATCAAAGCCACACACATCCGCTGAGCGTGTGTGCGTGTGTGTGTGTAGTGTGTGCGCGGAGAGTGTTTTGGCCACGTTTGGGAGCCATAAAATAGCGCCACTTCTCGAAATCGCACTTGCCTGGCAATGGCCATGGTCCCGACTTAGGCCCCAAGCTGGGAGCTCCGCATGTCGTAGCCAGCTAGTTAGTTAGTTGGTCTAACTTTGATTTTTTCACCTCGCCTTTTACAGTTGTAACACATAAATATTAAAAAGCAGCAGCCCTAACTGTTCATTGTGTATGCAGATCAAGGTGATGCCCAGCCAGTGGCTTCATTCAGTGCAAATATCGCATTAAGCTGGGAGCATTGTACATTGTGGGGAGATGCTCATATTTAAAGGGAAGTCTTCTATTATTTATTATTAAAAGCAAGAATATTAATTAACAAATATACCTTAAGATTCTGCTTTATAAGTTTCTACAAAAACTTTTCTAAATTTACCAAAGGAAAAGGTCACAAAAGAATGGAACAGGAATCCTTCTAATAAGTATTTTAGATATGTATTACTTAAAAAGAGTATTATCTAATTTACCTACTTTGTGATAAACACATTTTCCACTAAACATAAACCTTGTCTCATCAGGCAGAGAAATAACTCCATCTCCATTACACATTGTAACCAATACATCAGGTAACCCTACATGTACACCATAATTACCCCAACATTATGCAAAGAACCATGTAAAATATTTTCGCCAAAAACTTTGGGCAGAACCACAAAATTGACTCAAAAACATGTTCCCATATCATTACAACCCGGGACCTAATAGGGCATAATTTTGAAATCTATCATCGTAATTTAGTTAGCCCGCCATTTGCCACCAGGCGAGAGCTGTGCTGGCATTAATACAAAACTGTAAACATTGCAGGACGCCCCCACGCAGACCGAGAACAGAGATACATTTACATCTCGCCTGCAGCGGACATTTTAGTTGGCCTGGCCAGAACGAAGCGAAACGAAACGAAATGAAAACCGCACAAAGCGATTAATTAATTAAAATTGGCAAACATGAATTTATCGCGCAAGCAATTTGCACAATTTGCGCAAATCAGTTTGCCGGTTTTTGGGAAGCGAACGCGACTATCTCCCGGAAAATGTATGCACCCAGGATGCCAGGATACGCTGAGAGAGAGAGAGAGAGGGCTTGGGCTTTCCCAGGACGCACCCAGTCGTCAGTTGCATGTGCAATGTGCATAATTATTGAAATTTGGAAATTGTGCGGTTTTTAGCAGCCGCCTACCATAGGACATATATGATACGGTCCGGGTTCGGATTCGGATCGGCTCTCTGGCTGGAATCTAGGCTGCTCCAACAACTAACCGCAACAGGGAACAGAATCCGCAGCAACCGCAAAACATTTCAATGCACAACGGATGGCGCCTATGTGGAAGGGGCTTTGGAAATGGGGGCTTTTGTGGGAGTTAAGCACATATTTCACTAGCGCAGGCCACCGCAAAAATGCCAACGCACAAAGCAGGAATACGGGGGAAAGGCGGGGGTGCTTGGGCAAATTACAAATGCAATCGTGAAATTAATTTAATTAATGCGAGGCTCACGGAAAAGCGTCCGAAAAATGCCATTCGAGTTGCGTTCCTCGCGCGGCATGCAAATTACGCATTAGTACCGGGCGAGAGATACGGGATTCGGAAAGTTCTGCCATTTCTTTTGCATGCAAATTGCTCTTAATTGTATGGGGCGCTCTTTCACCCCCTTTCCCCTCCCCAGATATGCAAATGTTTTCGGTGCCTCTTGTTGTTCTTGTTTCTGTTGTTGTTGTTGTGCGGGAAACTCCGAAAAAGGCTTACGAAATTTATTATGGCAGACTCCGGCACTGCAGGCAGGATTTGGGCAAAGGATTCTGCACTGCGAATGATTGAAATTTATAGTTTCCACGCTAGGAGTCCAGGCGTTACTTTAAGCTGCACCGAACTTTATCATTGGGTAATTTTTCCACGGACTGTAAAGCTTTAACAAACGATTGCTCATTCGATTTATTACTGGTCCTCGATTGCTCTCAATAAAAATACTCCTTCACACTAGACCTGTAGGCTGCAGCAACTATGGTGCACATTAAGCATACGCAGCGTGGACAACTGGCGCATGAAAAATGGCCAATAAATTAATAAAAGTAATTAATTGCAGTGCCTCGAAGGACACAAGGGCAAGTATCGGCAATAACAAAAAAATTAAATAAAAACGCGAACAATAATTCATCGCTGCCGTTGCATTGGGCAAGCAAACTGCAATTGGAGCTAGTGCCGGGCGGGCTAACAGCAAATTGATTGCCGAAATTGAAAGTGCTTGAACCATTGATCAACAATGTGGTGGAAATAATTTATTCGCCTGCGCGTACCGTGCACACACATAAATATATGTGCATATTTTTCGAATTTATTAATTTATTAATATGTATACAGTTTGATAATTATGTGCGTGCGCCAGGGGCCGGGCCATGTGCGAATGTAATACACACAATTTGCGGCATATTTAAAAGAGCAATTATATCAATTAACACACACACCCACCCACAACATGCCGGGAATGGGCTCTGGGCATGGGGAATGGGAGAAGGTTTGTCGAGTTAGTTAAATATACAACTTAATTATTGCTAAATGCACGCGACACCTGGCGCCATCTGGTTAGACGCCTCAATTATAGGCCATTTAGCAGACATCGGAGACTCGATCGGAAGATCGGAAGTAACTACACACACACACACACACCGGGGTATAGGGGGTGTGCTCAAGAAATTAGTTTAATTATGGCCAGTCGGATCGGTTGGATTAATACACACATTATTATATATTAGCGCAATTCACTTGCCGATCTTAATTACAATATTATACGGCTCGGTTCGACTTACCCAGCACATTGGCCCCAAGATTGTTCAGCATGTTTGCCGAGAAGTTTCGTATCGATAGAGTCGACAGTTTGTCGCCGTTTCTGTTGGCCGCTCCAGGAGTTAAGATCACCTTCGTCTTTCTGTCGTTTTTTCGGAATTCCGAGTTCAATTTGATTGAATCCGAGATTCGTTGTGGGGCAGAGTCCCAAGGGGATCGGCTGCTCGTATACTCGTCTATCACAGAACGTTGGTGTTCACCTTCGGTGCGAATTACATATCAATTGTTCGGTGGCTTCGCTTTGAATTGGGTGTGGCTGAAAGTATTAATTTACTTGTCAGATTGTTTGTCTAAAATATTGAGAAATATTTGAGAAGATACTGTAGTTTTTTTTAGGAGAGAAAATATGTATATAAAATTTCTTGATTTAATGAAATTTTAGATACATAAAACAAACTTAATTGACAATAATTAAATATATGGGAATGTGAGTTTGTTTTTAAGGACATAATATAATTTTATTATTAATACATAGAATACATTTGAATTGTTTATAACTACAGTTCATAACATATTACATACTTCCCACCTTTCAATGTCTGTTTAAATACATTAATTGGTAATCTCAACTTAAACTTAATTAAAGTAAACTTGAATTATAAATTCAATTAAAACGCCAAAACTTGTTTAGTTTATTGACATTTTAAACTCTCAATAGGTTTTAATATTCTTTAGTTTATTAAAGTCTTAAAACTAGGTTCCCATTTCTTAATATTTCCTTTTTCTACTTTCATTTCCCTGTGAGAATTTGAGTCAAATTCCAAAGACAAAGATGACCGAAATTCCCCTGGAAACTAATTAATTTCTTTACCCAAATGTTTTTCCTTTGCCCTCGGCCAGAACCCTGACCCTCGTCAGGTGTCCAGCTATTCGACTAATTCAAGTAATGTACGATTTACTTGAAAACTAAATCCATTTCACTTTCCTTAACCGCAGAAACTTTGGCAAGACGTTCGATGCGTATTTACATTGACTTTTATTGCTCATTTGAACGAAAACTCACCTCAGTTTGGGTTGTCCGCCTCCGTGGGCTCCTTCCGTGTCCTTATTTTGTGATGTGGCTCAGGGTTAGGGGTCAGAGTTCGGGCCAGACGATCAAATTGCCATAGTAAAATTAATTAAATGCCTTGACCATAAAAAAGCCAAAGAAATTAAATCGAAGTCACTTGGCCGGAAGTTGCAAAGTTTCCTCCGCACACAAATGCACACACACGGTCACACACACAGAGAGGACACGCACGCACACACACACACTGGCGTGCACTGACAACATGCACAGGTAAGAGCACGCAAGGAAACGGAAGTCAAATCGTTTATTGATGGAATGTTTGACCAACTGACAGCCGGACACTGTCCCGTCTCCGACACCGTCTCCACCTCCTGCGGGCGTGGTCTCGGTCTCGCCTCGGTTTTTTATTGTTTAATTAATAGCTTTCGGTGGATTTCTGGCACATTTTCACTTTTTTTTTTTACAGCCGCTGGATGTTGGGCATTCCAGTAGCTTTCATAGTTGAATCATTTTTGATAACGGTCTTTGGCTGGCGACGGCTTTTGGAAACTGATCGGATCGGAGCAGAACGCCGGAAACGTAGCGCTGCCAAGGCGGACTCGCTTGCATTTGAGGGCAATGCGAAAAAATCAAAGCGAATTGACTCCCGCTGCCTGTGATAACATCGACATGCGACGACTGCGCAATCGCCTACGCCACCCTGGCCACCCCACCCCCTGGGCGCACCCCTGACCCCTGACGCGCCACCCCCTTTGGCATTACGGTGCCAGCGGCAGCGGCAATCGACGTGTTATCTGCCTTGCGGGTTATCTCCTGCATTGATTTGCAAAAATCACACCGAAAAGAGAAAGGCGTGGGAGAGGGACAGCTACCGGTGCCCAACTGCCATCTTGCTTTCGTGGCCAGCAGGCTGTCTCGCTCTAGCGCAGGCCAGAGCGGGACGGCTAGTGGCGGTGTGCGTGCCATAAGCCACGCCCCTGCTGACAGCCGACGAATGAGAGAGCAGCCCGGCGAGAAGTACAGTGGATACAGAGCGATAGATAGCCCCACTTGGCGCTTTTTTCGATAGCAGGCAGCTCCTTGGGCGGCCGGCCTATCGATAGGCAGGCGGGCAATCGACGGCGTACCGGGACTCCCCCGCAATCGTCCGCCAACTACTCGACAGCTGGTCGCGTTGGCAACCTGCGCTTGGGCCACAGTTATTGCCGAAAGTCCACTCCCCGAAAAGTGCTTTAAATTCTTTTTCAGCATCTCTGCCACGTGTCACAGGGCCCGACTTCACCTGTTGTCGTTTATTAGTTTCTGTTTCCGCTCTTTTGGAGGGGGGCAGGCGAGGACACGGGCCGTGTCCCTCCAACGCTCGGCGGAATTTTGATAATATTTTGCATGCTGCACAAATGTTGAATTAGCCAGACAACGGAATGCCGGCCGAAATGAGAACTTGCCATGGCAACCGCGCTATTCAAAGGATCTCCGCTCCGCCCCACGGAACTTGGTCCCCTTCCCAGCACCGTCTCCCCCGCCTCCTCTGATGATGGTGTATTCCATTTGACGGTGTTTCTGAGCTCGCTTCACATACACACAGACACGCACTCACACCAACACATCACGTACTGAATGGAAAGCGTTAATTAAAAACTCAAAGTAAAAAATAAAAACCACAAAAAAATACGCAGAAAACAGACGTGAGGAAAAGGGAAACATATTCTTTTTCTCTGGCTGAATTTGATTAGAAGGTGTCATTTCTTTTGGTCATAATATTAAGGTGGAATTTATCTGATAAATACATAATACTGTCCACCAATTTAAAAATAATTAAATGGAAAACACTAGGTGGCTTATTATGTACCACACATCACTTAGGGTTTCAATGCAGTACACAGGGGGAAATGCATTTGTGGGATTACAATGAAATATACAAACTAGAAATTCTTGAAACCTGCAATTTTAATTCATAATAATTTATACGCTTTGAATTATATATTTAAGATTGTTATACCCCTTGCCGGGTATTTTAATTAGTCAGAAGCTCGCAACGCAGTCAAAAAGTCATTTCCGACCCCATAAATCATATACATTCTTGATCAGCAACAACAGCCGGATCAATTTAGCTATGTCCGATCGATATAAAAAATTTACCCTTTTTTTCAAAATTGAATAAGGGGTTACATCATAAAAATTGGCAAAAAGTAAATTACATTTTTTTTAATACTTAAATTCAGGATGCAGATTTATTATTCTAATAAAAACTAGCACAGAACAGCTTTCAGCATTGAAATTGAGACTTTTTTGGCATATTTTTGATATTTGTAAACTTTTATTTGCCAAACAATATTATTATTTATAATTATTTATTTAAAGTTCCTTGAAGTCAGATAGATTAGCTGTTTTATTTGGCATTTGGATGCCAAAATTGAGTCTTCAATTTCGTATTAAAACCTTTTGATAACAATAAAATTTGAGAAAAAAATGTCTGATGAATTAATAAAAAAATAACAATAAATTGGATTGCCTTGTCAACTGAAAATTATTTTATTCATTTTAGAGAAATAAGCTAATTTTCAAATACAAAAAGGTATAATTTTAATTATAATGTAAATTAATATGAAATCTTTTGGTGTTACTGATCAAGAATAAAATTTTACTGCTTCGAACATTTGATTATAATACATTTTAAGGGCAAGCTTAAAAGAATTTTAGAATTTATTTTCACTGTAGAAGCTTAACTTATTAATAAACCTTAAGAGCTGTAGCTTTAAATATCTTAATATAAAAAGTATTTAGATATTACAAATTAAAAGTTATAAGTCTAGCTTATATTTATCTTGCACTCTTTTCAGATAATTAAAAGCATCTATGTAACAACGAAGTTTGGCTTTGGTTGGAGCAATAAAAACCGATTTTGCATTAGTTGTCAAAAATATATCCAATAAATAAAATATCCCTTTACTAAGTTTAACAATTCCTTTATAAATTAACAAAAACAATCAGTTTTATAAAGACAATATTGATTTTTTGGAGCCGTTTTAAGCAGCATCCATAAATGATTTATCTGTGATTGATATTCTTTTTAGAAATAGTTTTTCAAGATACTTGAACTAGAAGGCACAAGACACAACAATTTTATCATACTTAGCAATCACTTAAGATATCCCACAGCCTAATTAGTGTTTAATGCGGTCATTAAAAATAATAACTCTATCTTAGTTCTATGAACCAATCGCTGCGTGCAGAATCAAAACTTTCAACTTAATAAAATTTAACAGAAAGCAGTAATCGAATATGTGTTCACATCTATAGTAAACCTCCAATCTGAACTGTTTTGGTTAGTGTATTATAAAGTAAACAAGCTGAATAAATCGTGATAACATCTCAATCCGGTGTTAGGTTCACTTATTAGAGCTTCTACATCATTTTTCATTTCTTTTACTTTTTGCCATGAAGCACATATCGAATTTTCGGTGTGTTAATTAAGCAAAGGCGCAATCGAATCGAACCTCCAAAGGCAGCAACAAAAATCAAATAACTAGAAAGAATATTGTATGTATTTTGTATTCTATTTGGAGTAGTTGAATTTCACAATATTTGCCGAGAGCTAATCATCTGGAGGAGGTCTCAATTAGACCGAATTTTGAATGCCCGGCATGAGCGGGTCGTAAATCACTTTGCCCAAAGCCGAGCAGAGTATAGTGACTGTGACTAGGACAGCGGCTAGATCCTTGAGATGCCTGGCCCAGCATACCAAAAGCCCAAGCAAAAAAAAAAAAAAAACGCAGCACAAATGCAAAGGATACGCTCAACATGCACGACGCCTTTTCGACTTTGTTTGGCAATCGCTTAAGCCTCGCCAGGACATAACAGGGGCAGGGATGAAGACGAGGGGGATATGTGTGGAGGACCAACAAGTACGTGCAGTCAAACAGATTTCCAGTTAGCAGCTCACAACAATTCGCTTTTAAGCCAGAGCATAAATCAACCTCAAAAGATAGATCCCCGAAAATGCGGGGGAAAAAGTTTTTTTTTTTTATCGGGACGCGGCATTTTATTGAAAGGATAATCGATTGCAGCGACTGTGCTGGCAGCGCATTAAAGGATTTGACTTGGGGCAACTTTAAAACTTAACCCAAGTCGAGATGTCGACGAACTGAGCGATGTGAAATGCGGCTCTTTGCGGTCAATTTAATTGAATGATGAATTGCGTCGGACACTTGGAAGGTTGGGGTTTGCATGCCGCAGAAATTTCTTCAGTTGTCACGGGTACTTGTGTCGAAGGATCCGGTCGGGGTATGGGCATGGGACCCTTCGAGCAGGAGGAGGCAACGACAAAGACGAATACGCATAATCAGTCAAAATTTATGACAAGCTCGAACCGAAAAGTCAGCTTAAGCATTTAATTGGCCCAGGTCCAGTTGGTTGTCCCCCAGGACAGGCCTAATTAGCAAGGAGGCATATGCGGCTGGGAGTCCATTTTTTCGTAGCCACCGAGCTATGGAGCTATGGAGCTATGAGGACCCAAAACGATTTTTACTGTTTTCCGGCTCTGACTGATGACTCCGCTGGAGAACTGGCGAGCTCGATGGTAATTTGTCTAGGCCAAAAAGGCTTTTGGCCTCCTTGACAGACAACCAGTGTGCGGGGTGGGGATGTTTAAAGGCTGCTCCTCCTAGAAGTGTCCTTTCACTCGATTTGCCCTGCAAGGAGGCGCATAAAAGATGGATAAATACGGCAAAAGCTGAGCAGCGTAAAACCGAAAATGTTGTGCTTAGTGCAGTTCCGTGTAACGCATTATTCTTGCTTAACATTTGGCGGCTCTTGCCGTTTTCTTTGTTTATTTTGGCTTTGTTTGAAGCCATTTTAAGCTCTTTTAGGGATAAAGCCAGTTTTACGCTAGTTTTTGGCACAATAGGTTAATTTTTGGAGAGGGGAAAAAAATTCTAAAAAAATGAACTGACTTCTTTGAATAAAAATATTTACTTTACATTTTATATTTAATTTTCTTTATATTTATTTAGTTACTTTTAAGTGTCAAGCTTTTGGTTCTTGAAACTGATAGGTACACGTTTGCCGTGTTTAGCGTGTTTCCGAACCAGTACCTAAAAGAAAGTATTTACAGTACCCAATAAAAATTTACGTAGAATGTAATTTCTTGCTGGCGCCACCTTGTTTTCAATTTTACCAGGCCCACCACGTGGTGAAAAGTAAATGTTTAATTTTACGGGACCTTTTTTTATATTCCGTTTCCGGTTTTTAAAATCACAAAGTTGAGAATATTTTATTTCTATAGATTTCATTTTATTAGTTTATTGGTTTGAAAAGCTATAAATGTCCAAACAAAAATAAGCGCCTAATAATAGGGTATGTGTACATACTGGCTTAATAAAACAATATTAACACTATATAATGTTATGACAAATATTTTGTACTCTACAGAAAACATTTTTCGGATTCTGATGATTTATTTGACTCATTTTTACTAGATTTCTCCCATGCTTTTATCAAATTTTTTATTTTTGTTATTAAAAACATCATCTAAAAACAATACCATTTGTTTTTTAATATGTATGCATATGTTAAAATATTATTCAGTAGTTTAGAACGTACTAAAAAAGTTATTTCCGACCAATATTTATACGTATCTTTCCTAAATCCCCAATTTTCATAGCATGTATGCCTTAGGAATGATTAGAAAATTAAAAGATCAACATTATAATACCACATGGCTCATTTAAACCAACTTATGATTAGCATTTTTAACACCCAAAACAGTAATCAGGATTTTGTTGCTGTAACTAAAATGCTTTAATGACCAACTAATAAAAATAACCAACTTAATATACCCTCAATTATTCCTACACAAGTGCTAATAAAATCCCTTAAAAGCATTGTCAACTGAAGCTAGATCAATAGATCGATTGATTGCGAACCAAATTAGCTGACGAGCGATCGCAACGCTAGATTTGATTCGAACAATCATCCCCAGACCGCTTTCCATCCCTCACGATCACGGTTCCTGTAGGCGTTCTTCGGTTCTTGGGCATGCCAATGATACTATTATTTAATGGATCGGCCTCGCAGGAACCTCTGGTTCCCATTGAGGCGGAAGCGATCTACACGCACCGAAAGAAGTGTCTTTCAGACGGAAACAAGGACATTATTGTGCCGGGCAAGTAGCAAACATTGTAAACAAGCAAGCAAAACACAGCAACGCCCCTAAGCTGCTAATGAGGGCAACTGTGGCTGGAGGCTGTGAAAACAACACAAAGGTAGTGAAAGGACGCATGCTGCGACAAGGATCAGGATCACATTCGCAGGCAGCTGAGGTGCGCAGAGTGAGAGAGGGAGAGAGAGATTTGCAGAGGCAACATGGCCGCAAAACGATCTTGAGGAAGTTTTTGCGGTGAAGAACACTCTCTCACCAGCTCCTGCGGCAGGACCCACGTTGTTCACTTAAAAATCCACACACAACCCGTAATCCTTACCCTTGGAATGCAGGCGGAGCGAGTGAAAGGACATAAGCGGATTGGCCAAACAAAGTTGAGTGGCCTCAATACCTCTCGTCCTGATCCCTCGCCTGCGCCGTGTTTGATGTCCTGCGGCGCATATTAACATTATCAGCTGTGCGCAAAAGAGACGGCTGACTAGGTGGAGAAAATCCCACTAGACAATGTTATCGGAGCCTAGTAATTGTCTCGTCCTTGTATCCTGGCATCCAGGCATAATGTGTGAAAATTTACACCGCATCCAGGGCACCCGCTGCGCCCGACTGCCAGGACATTCTTCTGTGCGCGCAGTAATCGGCAAATGTGGTTAAGTGATTTAAGAGGATATTATCGAGCCGTGCAGGCAGGCAGGCAGGCAAATCAATCGAATTCAAAGTGAGACAAATTTCGTTTGCATTATCCTGCGCCTGCGATTTCTCTTTGGCTCCACTTTCGCGTCGCTTTAACAAAGTTTTCCCCCACAGCGGAAACGGAAATTTCGTTCGCATGTTTGTGAGTGTCGGCATTGCAGTTGCAGTCCTTTTTTTCGTTCTCATTCCGCAGTTGAGGGAATTGTTAGGACAAGAAGATTGGACAAGTGAATTAAGTCTAGTTTCATTTTATTGAACTCTTCGTAATGCATATCTTAGTATTCTAACCTATTTTCAGTTTTACATTCATTATTCTTTAATAAGAAGCTCTAAATACCCAACACTGATTTGTCAAAGTACCATTTAAATACACTATATTCACCGGATATTAAGCCATGTAACCAAAACAAATACTGTGTAACGAGCTGCTACCCCCGGATTGCAGATACAGCCTCAATTAACCCTAAGCGACCATAAAAATCGAGTCATTCGGTCACAAACGAAAACAACTGCCGCGGGGCCTTCGCTCAAAAACGGTTATGATTGTTATTCCGTTATTTGGGTATTTTGTTATTTCGGCACCCTCTGGCAGGACTCGCCTAACGATGTTAGTGTTTCCGTTTATGCCACATGCTTACCCGTCAATTTGCGTGCAACTCGCATGCCCCGGGACATGTACCAGGTCCACATCCAGGTCCACTTCCACAGGCTTAGAGATGAGAGAGGCGGGCAGGAGGTCCGGACTCCGGAGAAGGAGAAGTCAGACGCGGACAATTTGTAACATTTGGCAGACGTCAACGCCCTGCACAAGTGCAGGAAAATGAAATCAAATCAAAGCCAAACGAATTGATCAGAAAAATGTCATAATTGAATCGCAGGGGCAACTCACCCCGAGTTCTGTCCCGCGGCTATGGGCGTGTCTGGATTCTGAGAATTTTATGCTAATCAGAGATGGCCGAAAGGTCTCATGTTTCAAGGAGAGCCACCCAATCCCTGACATTTACAATCAAAATAATATTAAATGAAGCTGTAAACATGTCTCAATTAGCGAGGTTTATAGGGATTTCCTATCGTACAGATCAGCTCTGAAATATGAATTATTTCTAATGACTTGATCACTGTTGAAAGCATTAATTATTGAAAAAGATATATGTTTAATACCTTGACATTTTACTTCAAACCATTTATTCAATTTTAAAAATTAAAATAAATGTTTTTTTGAAACTAATGTAGGTAACCCCACGTTAAAAGGGTTCTAAAACAATCTCTGATTCTTAAACAGTCTACAATTTTTTTAAACTCATCACTAAATAACTTCGAACCACTAAAAACCCTAAAGATCTAATTAAAGTTCAATATTTTTGGTAATTAATTTCGGTGTAGTTCCTGGCCGCTGCACAAAAGGTGTCGGAGTGCCGAAAATAATTTCCGCTCGGCTCCTAGTGCTCATTTCGGCTATTTTGTACATACAAAACTAATTAATTTCCCAAAATGCAACAGAGAAGGGTTGCGGAACGCGGCTCGGAGAGGCAGAGGGGGCATAGCGCGGGAGCCTCACAGGATATTTGTGCAAGCAATTTCCGCCGCCGAAGAGAGTTTTGTGCGTAATTAATTTATGCAAAATACAAATGCAAACAAATTGCAAATGTTTTCGCACAAAATTGCTGTCCGCCCAATTTGTTTTCCAAAATAATTAACTTTTCAGCGGGTTTAATTAGAAATTTTCTGAGCCAGGAAGGCCAGCATTTTGCTATCACCCGCTCTGTACACAAAAACATTTTCCCCCAAAAAGTTTCCTTGCTTGGCTACTATTTTCCACGAGTGATGCTTAAGTAGTTGCTGGTGCTGGATGGAGGACTTATCTAGTTGGTTGGACAACGATATATTCCAGGTTATCGCCGCCATTGTCGGCGCCTTTCTGGTACTGGTGGTCATCCGCACGACGACCCAAATTTGCGAACAATGTGCGGATGAAGAGCATGTGCAGAGTGGAAGGAGTGCTCGAAGAAATGCGGGTAATGAGTGCGATCAACTGACAGGCGGCACTCACGTCAATGTGGCGGAATGCGGTCCTAGCGGCTCTCAGCAATCCTTTGACTACGACTGGATCCGGGGACCGCACACGTGGAATGCGCCGATGAACAACCAGAGCCCTATCAACATAGATGAGCACTGCGTGGAGGTAAACTACTTTGACACACCGCTAACTTGGTCCCTTTACGACGCCATGCCCCTGGGCATTCGCCTGGAGAACAACGGACACACTCTGATCCTTCGAGCCGCTTTCGAGGGGCAAACGCCTTCCATCTATGGCGGCGACTTGCTGGGCCGCTTCCATCTGTGGGAGATCAGCTTCCGCTGGAGCTGGTTCACTTTGAACGGATCGGAGCACTCGATCGATAATCACCACAGCGCGTTGGAGATGCAGTGCCTCCATACGGACACCAGCAACAGCCAGAACTGCGCCTCGTCCCAGGGCATACTTGTGATCTCCTACCTCTTCGAAATGTCCGAGGATAATCCGTTCCTGGACGTCCTCGTCCAGCATCTGGTGGCCGTGCAGCAGGCCGGCCAGACGGTGGAAATACCTCCCTTTCCGCTAACCTACCTGATGCCTGCCTTCTACAACGAGTTCTACAGCTACCATGGATCGCTGACTGAACCGCCGTGCCACCGTGGGGCCGAGTGGTTCATCCAGCCAGTGACCTTGGCCATTAGCGAGCGCCAACTCAACGAGTTCCGGCAGCTGAGGGACAAGCGTGGAGGACGTATTGGTAAAAATGCCAGGCCCGTGCAGCCACTCGAGGATCGAACGGTTTACATGAATCAGTATTGCCCTTCATCCGCTCAGGATTAAGTCAGATCTTAAAACGTATACAAAATGTAAATTTTATATTTCTTTATGTAGAACTATTTCTGTACTTTATCAAGGACAAATACATTCGACCCACTATTAAGAATTTTAGTTTCAACAAATTATAAATGGATAATGAGCACTGATTTAAAGCAAAGACTTACACTTAAATAATGGGATAATACCTATAGGCATCACATTAGGTAATCAGAAGTAAATTTCCCAATAGATCAACCCCTTTTGCCGAGCTTCAACCCGGTCTCCCTTAGCTTCCAGGCCTGGATAATTGGTTCTGGTTTTCGTTATGTGTCTGTTTCTGTCTCCGGCTAAGGTCCTGGACAGTCTTCCGCACAATTTCCTGGAGGTTGCCGTTTGCTGGGCAAATAGTGTGTGCTTATATAGTAATCCACTAATTAGTCGTTCAAAGAGCATTAGCATTAGCATTAGCTGTGGCAGGGTCCTGGGCCTGCTACGCTTCCTGTGCGCAAAATCGCCGCAGGATACGCAGGCACTGCGTGTGGGTCCTGCGTCTGTAATTTCGTTAGTGCAGCGGAAACTGTTGCGGACATGTTTGCCCTGGGATTGGGATTGAGATTGGCAACGGGAATGGGACTGGAATGCGAATGCGAATGCGAATGCGACTGCGAATACGAATGGGATTGGGTTTTGGGCCTCCTGCGGCGAAGCACCCTCATCTCCTGTCCCCGGTCGCCCCCCGCCCCTCCCCCTTTACCACGATTACAGCTGCTGCTTGGCAATCAGAGTTCCAGTTTCCAGGCTTATAATTATCGGTTGGCGCCTAACCATAGATGGAAATTTTCGAGCAGCGACAACGGACTATTGCCCTGTAATTAGTTTTTATCCCGGAGTCAGAGTCAGAGTCAGAGTCCCGGATCGAATGCGATTTGGTGACTCCCACACGGGATGGGGGTAGCTCCCTCCCATGGAGCATGGAGCATGGAGGCCTCGATGTCGACGACTTGTTTAATCAATGGCAGGCCAAGTGAATTTCACTGCAATTGCATTTGCTGCAAATCAACGCTAATGAAATTATACAAACAAGTTTCGGTCCGATCCGCTCTGTGTCTGCGTCAATATTTGTGCTGTGCGCCCATTCGCAATTTGCATGTTTTGAAAACTTAATTGAATTGCAATTTCCACAAATAAAGCTTAATTTTTCGGTCGCGCTTATTCGTTTTTCGGCAGGATGTGTGTGTGTGTGTGTGTGCGGCGGCCAGCGAGAAACCATTTATTTTTTTGGACAAAACTAAAACTTTTGTTTGAGAAATGCAATTAAAAACGGATAATTCCATTTATTAATGCTTGATATGCAAATTGATTGCACACAAAATGTTCAATTAATATGAAAATGTTTGTTAGAAAATTAATGCAATTTTTCCCAGAATGGCAATAATTACTCTCCATGATTGGGTGTGTGTGTGTGTGCGGATCGGATGATTGTGATTATGTTGGTGTTGAATTAGATGAAAATGACACACTAAAATGCAAATAATATGCAAATAATTAGTTTGGACTTCGAACTACGGCGTCAAAGTAGGCGATCGAAACTGTAGAATGTGGAAAGTATAAGATATATATAAGGAATCATACTATTTGAAAAGGATTCTAAGAAAAGTGTATAAAAGTAATGTTTATTGGTAATATAAATATGCAATTTATACTGTAACTTACAGCTCACCCAGGTAGATTTTAAAATTCATTTGGAAACAATAATAGTAGCTTAAATATTCGTCAATCAACAGGATACAGAATGCAAAAAAAATGCCTTTATAAGAACCTATATAACATCAAAAGACAGAATGAAATGGATAACTCTATGCGATTTTTGTAATAAAATATATACACGGCTCTATAATTATTTTGTAGTCTTCCTTAGGCCCTTTTTACAGCTTATTCTGTCTTGAAAATGATTATTTTATCTTAAATTACATAGTTTGATGCCCGTAATCGACAATGATTTATATATTTACAATAATTCATTCTTATATTATAAATCTTGCTCTTAATCAAAAACCAATTAAATTTTCCTGATTTAATCCGTTGAAGCTACAACCAGAACACGCACACACTCAAATCAATGAACCAATTGCCTGCCGCACTTACCCGACTCCCGCTCCAAGTCTTTCAGTCGCAGCAAAACAAACATATCAATCAACATATTTAATTGATTGTAATTAGAATAAAGCAGGCCAGAACCAACTCCTCCAGTAGCCCGAGTAAACCCAAGCCAGTTCAGGCCCAGTAAACCGAGTCGAGCTAACCGCCAGCCCAGCTCTGCTCCCACTGCTCCCATCCTCAAGCAGTTTGTGCTCCACTGAAAATGGCAAGAAAATGAAATTAGACGAATAGAATGACGATGTAAGTGCCATGAAAAGACGTTAAGACGCTCTGAGCCAAGACGCTAGCCGTGGCTGAGAGAGGAGGGTTGGCTGCTGCTAAAATTGAGGCAAATTGCATTTAAGTGTTGCCGTTTTCATTTAGCCGCATGAATATGTATGCCGAGGATGCGAAGGATGCGAAGGATGAGAGGGATGAGAATGCTTCGAGGATGCCGAGTGGGTGGTGGAGTGTGGGTGCCTTGGCTCTTGCTTTTGTGGCATGCAAAATTGAATGAATAATTGAGAAAACGAGCGCATGATGGCATTAGTGTGTGATTGTGGGTTCTCTTACGTCGCTGTACGTGCGTGTGTGTGTGTTTGCAGCTAATGAATTTTAATTGCTTTTATTAAGGCACAAAGAGGATGGATAATGGTCTGGTAAGGCGGCAATGGCCGCATCAAAAATCCCTGTTCAATGTTAATTGTTAATCATTAAATATTGTTGCTGGCAAAATCAATATGGCGGCTGACGATTAATCAACGCCATTTTGTAATTATCTCGCTGGAATATTTAATTCAATTAACTCTGCGGGCGAGCAGTGTGCCCGTGTTTTTCTTTCATTGTTTTTTTTTTTGTATTTCTCCTGGCAATGGAAATGAAAACAAATAAATTTAATTGAAAACTGTTATTGCAACAGTAACCGTTACTAAGAGCAGCAAAAAAGCGTTGATTTAAAAAAGGACAATAACAGGACCAGAGCAGGCAGCACACATGAAAATTAATTTGAATTGAAAACTCGGTCCTTGCCGCGTCGAGTCCTTTGGCCGGGCTCATTCCTCTCGCTCCCCTCGCCGGCGAGAGCGGCGCCTGTCCCTGTCGCTCAGCCCTTTGGCGCACTTCCTTTTTCAATTAAACGCCACCATTTTCCATTAACGAATTTGCATGTGTGTCTGTGTCTGCGACTGTGCCGGTGTGAGGCACTCACTCTCGCACACACTCACACACAAACGGGCGGCGCTAAGGAAGGGGGCTCTCTCCCTCGACTCACTCACTCACACACGCACACACATGTCTGTATTTCTATAATAAAATTAAATTAGAAGACCAGAAAATTAAATCATCAAAGCTTGACGTCTGCCGGCAGCGTCGGCTGCTGTTGCCTCCTGTGTGAGTGTGTGTTAGAGTGTCCTTGTGTGTATTGCCCTCTCTTCCAAACCAACACTCACACACACACACTCGCACAGCCCAATTTGCAAAAGCGACAGTTACGAGTTCATTAATTTTTCTTCTTTTTTCCCCCTCTCTATCCGCCTTGTGCTCTGCGGTTGTCGGCTACCTCCTCGCTCTCCGGCACTCGCTCTGTACCACCGCTCCGCCTCATCCCCCTCCCTCTCACTGTTTGTTGCCATCTCTTTCGGGGCTGCTCGCTTTGGCAATGGTGTGAGCAGCATCATAAATTAAATTCTTCATCAACTCAAACTCGTTAAGCGCCAATAAAGTGACAGAGAGTTATTTTCATCACTTTTTCAATGGTCTACCACAAGGCATGCTGGTGTGTGTGTCTGTGAGTGTTGGTTACTCAATGCGCCGAAGCGTTTGCAGCCCAAAGAGAGCGAGAAAATGAGAGAGAGCGTTGGCTTCAGGCCACGCCCCTCATGGAGAAAGAGAGAGCTTACTATCGAATGGGAAATCTGAAAGGAGGAGGAAGTGGAAAAACTGGTTCTTCTTTTCAGCTGGAGAATGCCCTCTTTTTTTCCATAGCCACTTACGCATGCGCAGACTCATTTAGATTTCAATCTTCCTCCAGAGATAAGAGGATTTCGCTAAGTGCAGCCAGGGGACACAGCTGCGAAGAGCGAAAGAGAGAGAGGGGATCAGTCGGGGCAATTATCCGCATACTCTACCACAGCCCACTGGGCGTATACGTAATCTGGCTGAAATGGAACATTTGTCTGTCACACAATTCGTGGCGGAAAGTCACCGTTAACTGTTTAACGATAAAAGCAAACTAATTAAAGCCAGCGAAAGGAGGAGAAATTGCCACATAATAAAGCAAATTAAAAGCAAATTAATTTAAAACAAAAAAGGGGGGCCAGAGCAGACGAAGCAGCGAGTTAACGTTGCGGATGTGGCGCAAATGAACGCGACGCACAAACACACACACACACACAGAGATATGGCCGTGGCAAAAGGATACACAAGGAAGCGCCAGGGATACAGCTCGTCCGCCTGTCGCTCCACTTCAATTAAGCATCGCGCCAACATGGCAGCCTCTCACAGATACACACGCACACCCACCCACCCACGGACGGGCGGCACACAGACAGAGCGAGCGCACAAGAGTCTCCACCAACACACTCACATACACACAGATACAGTTTCAGGACGTAATTACGTTTGGCAAGCTCGTTATGCGTAAGAATAAACGCGCATTAAGAGCTCATTAGTTGGCACAAATCGAATCGCTGGGCCAAAAGGAGGCGGCCCTTGGAGTGCGTGTGTGCCGTGTGTGCTGGCTATCTGGCATTTTCATTTAACGTGTAATGGAAGATAGCGTAAGCGGGCAGAGAGAAGCTGAATGAACCGGACCGAAACGAACCTGAAACGAAATAGCAGTGGAGCTCCGGGGAAAAACCACAACTCATGACAACAGGTAAGCTGCTGCAAGTTGCCCGAGAAATGTTAATGGTAATGGTATTGGCCACGCTTAATGGCCGCCCCAACTGGCTGACGGCGTCTATTACCCTGCTGACAATCAAGTGTCGGCCATGGAAGGAGCCTTTCCACGGAGCAGAGGGGGTTTCCGCTGCAAAGAACAGGGCCTGTTCGCAAACTGGTTTTTGGGGGGCAGAAGAAGGGAATACCTTGAGTAACTATAATCTACAATTTAATCCATATTTTTATTTGTTAAAAGCTGGAGAATACTTTTGTTTATATAAAAGTTAAATATGAAAATATTAGCTAAATTTAAATTTTGTTTTGATATGAAAAAAAAAACTTGTGAAGTTGTATGAAACTTGGCATATATTTATATTAATGATATTTTAATTAGTTTTCGTGAGTATAAAACTAAAAGATAAATACATTTATATAAATATAAATGAAACTAAAATTTTATACAGTAAGAAGAAAACAATTATATTTGAAAACTTAGAAAGGAATTAAATCCTTCTGTCTATTATTATTTGTTAAAAGTTCTATCTGATTTAATTAACCTGGGAATGTATTGTAACTACGTATATTGGAGAGTAATAATATTATTATTATTAATTTTTTCAAAATTGAAAATCTATTAAAGTTACCTTAAAATTCTAAATTAATATAGCATTCGTAATCAAATTATTTACTTATAATTATTCAAAGTTGGGATTTTAACTAAGAATTTTGTAATAATAAATATGATACAATTAATTAATAAAATAAGGAATTCAAAATTTAAAATTTCTAATTTTTTTAAAGAAGAGCACTATAAAGTATTGTCAAAATCTTGTTTATTTAATGCTTTTTCAAATATAAACCATATATAAATTAAAAAAAATAAATATCAAAAGGTCTATATCGCTTATCAGAAATAATTAATTATTAGAACTAATCCAGTATCCAGCTCCTTTAAGGTCTCAGACTCAAAATATCCTCTAAAAAACCCTCCATAAGAAGTGAAATCCCTGACCTCAGCTGCTTGCCGAATGCTTTTAAGTTTATTTCCTTGACAAATGCCGCTTGCCGCAATCAGCTTGCAAATTTGTAACAATAGCAGGATATTAACAAAATCCACTTATGTATCCGTTTTAGGTTTCACGCTCCTTGGGAGAAGCGCCAGAGCAAGAAGGAGACACCTATTCAGATGGAAAGGGAGACGGAGAGGGAGAGAGAGAGCACACTTTGTGGCCTGAGCCCAAAATGGTTTTCCGATGCAATTGTGGTCGAAAAATCTGTGGCAGCAAAGTCATAATTTCAGGGCGGAAAAGTGCAAGGACTTTGCTACCTCCGACCCCTTCCTGTTCCGCAGCGGCAGGACAGCTGAGCTGAGGGCAGTAAGTGCAGTTAGTTTATTTTATTACGCAGCCGACAAACAATCCACTTGGCTGGGCCCATTGTTAGGGTCTCCGGACTACGGATCACAGCCGGGGTTGGGATGTGTGCTCCTGGCGAGTCCTGCGCACTCTCTCTCGCTCTCAAAACAGCTCTCTCTGTGTTGAGCAGACTCCGCCCCTCGAGGCACACACTCACACAGCGGCACCCTGCATATATATAGGTGTGGTGAGCTCGACCGGTTTCCAATTTGATTTGGAAACTTGAGCCCAAGCCGTCGCTGAACTCGATTCCCGAGTTTATTGCCAACTCTGCCTTGGCACGGTGCGCAACGTTTCGGTTTCGGTAGCTGCTGGTTTCGGTGCTGAGACGTTATTCCCGCTTGTGACTGAAAATGCTTGACATTTGGCCAGAATTTTGAAGAATAAAAACAAAAATAGTGCAGAGAATTAAATACAATCCGTGCATCCCGGGTGTTTTTAACTGTGATTTACCATATCGTAACGCTACGAAAGAACTACTGCCTGCCCCCGCATAAGAACCAAAATGGATATCAAAGCCTCCACGCCGCCAGTCCTCGATGTGGCCGACTCTCCGGTCGCCAAGCTGAACACCAATGCAGCCGCCGGAGCAGGGTCAGGGCCAGGATCGGTAGGAGCAACCTCGCTGGCCAGCAACTCCAACACCGCCGCCACATTCCAGCACATCTTCGAGCAGCTGGTGCAGCAGAGCGGCGGCAACCACAAGCTGCCGCCCAAGCAGCTGGAGCACCTGCGACACCTGCTCGGCAATGTCCGCGACGCCAAGAACCTGCAGCTGATCGTGGAGAAGTTCAAGAACCTGGAGCAGTTCCACGAGCACTATGCCGCCCATCTGGCCAACAACAACACTGTGATCTCGGCGGAAGGTAAGTTGTTCCGACGGCAATTGAAGAACTGTTTTTTGGGAGAATTGTGTATTTTTCAAATACCAAAATAAACAGTAATTAAGGAATATATTTTGAATTAAAAATTGTAAGTTTTATTAGTAATTTATCACAAATTGAGGGAGTTAATAAGGTAAGGTCTATAAAACCTTGTCCTTTTATTAGTGTTTTTAATTCAAATCAATTTTGAGCTCTTGATAAAAAAGGATTAATTTCTAAAAAATAATTTCAAATCTGTTGTAAAATTTAATTGTTTAAATATGAAGGGAATAATAAAATTCTTAGAATATTTAAGATAGTTATGTGAATTATTCATCTGTAGGTTTATTTGTTTAAAATAAAAATGAGTCATTTATACGATTTAAAATACTTTGTAACTATTTTCCGTGAAATAATTAAAAATAATTGAATTTAAATTATTACTCATGCAAAAATCATGTTTTTAAAAATAAAATAATACAAAATACACAGTATATTCCAGCATTTTCATCAGTTATTATAAAACACAAAGTATATATCATCCTATTTATAAAGCTCATAAATTTAGGTCAATGTCAAGTCTACAGATTTTCAATTCCACAATTATTTTTATTTCCCATTTTTTTCCACGTGTGGCCTTAGCCGGAAAAGGCTTGCAATTGTTTGATTATAGATTTAATTAACACAAATTGCTGCCGGACACGGACATGCAGGATAATCTCTGCTCCCCCTGAATGCCTGAGTGTGTGCGTGTTCGCGGCAATGTTTTTTTGTGCATTAACATGCACACAGCGGAAAATTTGAGAGAAAATTATAAGCTAATTGCAAGACGAGGCAATTAAAGGGATTTTCCTGCTGCACTTTTCCCACCATCCACCTGCCATGGTTGCCACTTGGCACAGTTTGTTTTAATTTCGTTAAAAATGCATAAAGCCATCAGGCAACATGTTGCCTACTTTCCAGCATGCCGGCGTGACAACTGGCCATTAGGAGAGGGATACGGCGGGGGTCCGCGTTGCAATTACAGCTTTTAGCTCGTTAAAATCGCAAATAAAGTTGTGTGTATGTGGACTGGACTAAATTTTAATACTTTCGAAATTGCTGACAAATTTGCATAGAGTCGCATAGGGCCGGACGGCCGTTCGGCTGTCGTGCGCCTAATTGACTTTGGCAAACTGTTGGCAAACAGGCTTTTAATTCAGTTTCCCCGCACCGCTCCTCTTTGCTGGTATATATATATACACTCGTACATGGCTATTTACGTTTTTACCCCACAGATAGCAGCGACTTGCTGAAGGATAATGCCAGGAAGTTCGGATCGGGCGGCCAGACCCTGACACCACGGCACACAATCGATGCCATTTTGGGCCTGAAGAATCGCAATGGAAATGGAAACGGAAATGGCCGAGCGGAAGCGATCAGCGATGGTAAGTCGTGACGCTATATCCTCCTCATTGTAAAACACTTTTCCAGTTTTAAATAGAGCTCTATCCTTAATACCCCTTTGAGCTTATAATACCTCCTAACTCTCTGATCTGCCGCAGAATAACTAACATTATTTGCCCATTAGCCGGGATCATTGGGGGCCCCGTCATAAAAGGCAAATCGATTTCAATTACCCGCTCGCAGGCCATGGAATCAACAGACACAATCGCGAAATTGTATTAGCCTTGAATGGGGTGGGTGTTGGGTGGGTGTTCGCTGCCTGGGTGGGTGAGGCGGGTGCCCTGTGGGTGGTGGCGTCGGGAGTTGCACTTTGGCAACGCCTCGAGATGCACGACAGCTGATAAGCAATCAGTCAGCGGTAATCGGTCGTGAAGAAAACGAAACGAAGCCTCCAAGGAAGTCATAGATGGGATTAGGGTCCTTCCATATTCCCCTTGCCTTAGGGCCGATTCAAATTAGTGGAGCGGGGTGCGAATAGTTTTGAAGGCTTTTTAACTGGATTACGGCGGGGATTTGTGGTGCCAGCTGGTGACGGCTCCTCCCCTGCCGGGTGCCAAAAATAGTCTCCTGCACGTCATTTATAATTCATTTCGCTTCTGTTTTGATTGCCGGCAAGCGATTGTCGCTCTTTCGACTCCTTTTCAGTCCCTGCCCCCCTCCGGCCACGCCCACACCGCTGCCACAGCTGGCAGCGAGTTGCGAAAAATAGGTGGGCATTGATATGCCAGCGATTATGGTTATAAGCATAACTCTATGCCTCTATGGGGCCTTGGATGATCCAAGCGGCCAGGTGAGAAATTAGGGAGTTTCGTTTCCATTACCATTTCGGTACAGGAAAAGTTTTGTTATTTAAGAAATTCGGCGTTAGGAAAAAAAGTCTTATAATTATACCCAAAGACCCCCCAAATATATATGAAGGTCTTGGGTGCAGCTTTCAAAATCACTTATAAATATAAAATAACTTATTAAATATTAAACCGTTATCAGATATAATCAAAACACAATAATGACCAGATATCAGGGCATCCGTTGGTTAGTAATTTCCAAAGCAGAAATCTTACGAAGCTAGAAAGTTTTGAAAATAACTCATACGCCCCACTGGCCTACAAAATAAGTTTGTTAAAAAGAGTGATCTTGAAATCAATAAAGTATTAATTCCGTGTATATGTATCAATATTCTTGAATGACAACTTTTGTGCTAAATCAATGTTCTAAAAACCCATAACTAAGTCAAAAAAACATTGATTTCAATACGGAAAAACTTTACTGTGTAAGTTTTTATTAGTTTTAAAAATCTGCTTACTGAATTAAACAATTTTTAAATGGGAATGTTTATTAAATTTTAATTATGTAACCCCTTATAAAATGTTGTAAAATAAATTAATATTTTTTAATTCGGCTGTTGATGCTGATCAGGAATATATATACTTTATGGGGTCGAAAATGATTTCTTCGTCTTGAGAGATTCTGAAGCTTCTTATAAAAAATATAAAATAATAGCCTGAAAGGGGATAAAAAGGAGAATCATTTATTCTTTGACCTAAAATTCAAATAAATAATCCTTTTAATTCTCAATAAATAAGAAAGCAATTGTTCCAAAAACAGTAGTATTTTTTCATTCTCACCATTTTTCAATTAATAAATGCTATCAGAAGTACTTGAGACAATTTGATGTACAACTAATTCAATTAAGCGGTCTCTTAAACGCTCAAAACAGACAACACAACTCCCAAAGTGTTTGGTCAACCAATAACGACATTAGCAACAAATCCGCAACAACGTCACGCGCAAATCAAAATGGCGCTGGGCAACAACAGCAACAAGAGCACAGGTTAAATGGCCGCAAATTAATTAGAAGCAGGCGGCGAATTAGAGGCGGTGGATAAACAGAGGGGGGAGGCAAGGAGGGACTGGGGTGGCTGCAAGGCAGGCTCAGAGCGTTTCGCATTTAAGCCGTAATTAAACTGGCGGCCAGACACAAGCCGTCAAAAAGCATTTAAACTGACAGCTGGCGGCGGCGGCGGTGGCGTCCCACCAGACAAATGCTGTTGGAAAGAGACGAAGGCAGAGTGCCCGCGAGAGAGATAGAAGCAGGAGCGAGGACGGAGGGCGGAGGGGAGATTGAGATGTAAACAATCATTAAAGGCGCAGGAGACACAAGTGCAACAACTCTGCATCCCGGAGATGCCAGATAAGCGGAAGCGGAGAGAGATAGAGAGAGAGGGGGATATTCAGGCAGAAAGAGACGGGCGAAGTGATCCCCTTCACGATCCATCTACACGAGATCTGTTAAGCAGTTGACGCGGCATTAAATTGAGCATTAAGTCGCCTTAATGATTTTAATGCGTGTCTGCGGCCATGCGTCGGCGTCGTCTTATTAGCCGCCTTTTGTGGCTTCTACCACTTTTCAGAGAGCCTCCTAACCCCCGTTCCCCTTGCCACTTGTGATTGACAGTTTTGTTTATGGCTTGTTTCGATTTTTGATATGAATCCGATATCGCGTCTCATCTGGCTGCAAAGATCTTCCGGCGAACAAGAGGGGACAGAGGGGTTAGCCCCTCTTAGAAATGTGCATTTCCTTTCGTTTCGGGCCCCTTACCTGTTCCATGACTCTTGGAAACTCGCTCTGCCCGGCTAATAACATATCAATTAGGCCGCCTAATGGCCAAGTATTTGCCCAACAATGGGAAACTGTCAAATCATCATTAGGCTTAGACGACGGCGGCAGGGGATGTGCCGAAGAAGTGACGCGATTAACGTCAATTTGTCCCTCACAACGGCTGGATTCCAGGGAAACACAAGCCAAATTAGAGCAAAATGAGTGTACATCCCAGATCAGATAATCATAAGTCGAGAATCTCTAGCTCTCTCGAAGGAAAACTAGTCAGTAGTTCGAGCCTTTTTAGCATTCCCCAATCGAGCAAGCGAGTTGCTTGTTTTTGCCTACTAATTTCCAGCTGCCAAGCTAATGGAGAGCGTACGGAAATCATTTCTTAATTGATCTGTCGATCAGTTTGTTACGGAGGCTACCAACCACTGAATGAATGCTCTTAGCCTGGCCATCGAACCTCCTCCAGTCAGTGAATGGGAAGTTGGTTATAAACAAGGTTCATTCACCATTAGAAGAGGGGCTGAAAACGTGTTTTTCAAGATTCAATGAAGTGGATTGAAATTCATTATTTGATGTAATAAGTAAGAAGGAAGTTAATTTGATTTACTAAGCTAAGAAATATATTATTTCCTGCCTAACAAATTCAAGTTTCCTATATTTCAAGGGTTTTATTTGATTGTTTACTTAATATCAAAAGTTTTAAACAGTTTTCCTTTAAGGAAAACTATCTATAAAAAAAAATAAATATTTAATAAAGGCAAATCCTATTGACATTCAAGAGACTTATTATAAAAATATGTCTTTGAAACTTACAAAAATAGGTTGCCAAAATTTGACTTATGGTTAGTTTTTGTTTTCGTTTAGGGCCTAATTTATTGCCACCTTATGAGAAACTCAATGCGATATATATTCATCACATCATTCACACTCTGGCCGATTGCTCCCGAGTGAACGCCAGTAGAAGGCAGTAAAACTTTTGTCTTAACCTTTTAGTTTTCGCTGCTCACGCAATTAACTCACGCACTCCGTGTGGGCCGCCCAGCGGTGTCTTGGAAAAAAGAGGGAATAGGGGAAACCCCTCTTTCCGAGGGGCCTCTGGAGTGGCTGCTAGGTGGTGCCGCTACTGTCTCTCACCTCATGTGGCTCGCACACATTCAAATGAAACCTTTTCGGGCGGCTTTTGTGGTGCGACTGCTACTTGATTTGCAGAGGCTTTCAAAATGCTTTTTGTTGTTAATTTCATTAGCACCACAGTGGCTCAAAATAAGGCGCACGCTGGGCGTGTAAATTTCGATTGATTGCTGAAAATGCTAGCAGAGGTTAATTCGGGGCATTTACAATTTTCGATTTGGCTGCTGTTTAAAGTTAATTAGCCAAAATGTTGACCCAATTAATCGGGCTGCGTCGAATCGGCACGATGAGGCGCATAATTACATTATGGACTCGGAGTCCGGGACTTACATCAGAAAGCAATTACCCGCAAGACTATCAGATAATTACAGATATTTTATTTTCGAGTTGCAACTTCCTCCCAGTCGTCTGACTGGGTAATTGGTTTTGTTTCGATTCAACGATTTGGCCCGCCCCGAAAGCCAATTTAGCATAGAAATTGAATTCGGTTACACAAAAGTTCAGCCCAACGCCCCCTCTAAAAAGCTAAGGCTAAGGATATAGTATATATATATATAGTGGTGCTGGCGCGGCGACAACTAATGACTTCCTTGCATGTCACGTGATATGCACAAGCGCCAGTCGAAACGCCCATTAGGGACCAGCGCCAGCGCCTCATCTGGAACTCCCCGCCCCATTGGACGGACCTCCGGCATTTCGACTCGTTTTCCGAGAACTTTTATTGCCGCACATTGTAAATACGAGCCGGCTAATTGAAAGCCGTTTATTAGTGGTTGGGCGGCCAACAGGTTTGACCCGCTGCAGGTCGAAGTTGGCCCCGCCAACCACCAAATTAAATAACACGTCGTTATTAGGCGGCCTGGCAAGCGGCTTTATGACTTGTCTGCCCGCCTCATTGAGCATACTAATTAAAATCTAATCAGGTGGCTAAAAGCGTGGGAGTAAAGCCCCAAATTTTGATGTATTAGCGATTGATCACTCTCAATTAATTGCCTATTGGGTAACTATGTCGGGGACTATATTTAGCTAATTCATATATCCTTCTTATCACAATTTGTACCTAAATTCACACTAAAAAATTCGATAAAAATAATTTAAAATAAAATAAATCATATCAGAGAACAAGACAACAATCTATTTTTTAAGGAACCTACAAATACTTTCTTATGCCAGCTAACCTTATCCCATTCTCATCCTTTTAACCTTCACCCTTTTGCAGGCGAAATCGATCCCTCCATGGGCGATGAGGACGCCACGGATCTGCGCTGTGGCATGACCCTGACGCAGCTGCGGAACATGGACAGCCACATGGCCAGCATGCTGCAGCAGCATGCCAAGAACGGCGGTGGCCTGCCCTATGGCCCCCCAACTCCGCCCGGCGGTCAGCAGCAGCAGCAGCAGACGCCCCCATCCCAGAGTCAGACCTCGAGCGCGACTTCCCTCCATGGGCATGGCCAGCAGATTGGTGGTGGTCAGCCCGTCGGTCATCCAACGCATCCCTCCCATCCTGCACACCACGGACATGCGCCCTTTGGCTACCACAATGCCTTTGGGTTCGCACAGGGACATGGCTATGGTGGGCCCCAGGAGGAGGCAGCTGGCAATTACCTCAACTCGATGCACCAGATGGTCGAGGCCAATCAAATGCAGCCTGCTGCTCCGCCGCCTCCGCTGCCGCCCAGCTCCTTTGGCAGTCACCAGCAGCACTTGGCCGCTTTGGCTGCGCAGGCGCAGGAGCAGCAGCAGCAGCAGCAGCAGCAGCAGCAGCAACAGCAGCATCAGCAGAATCCGCACGGCAAATACATCAAGTCATCGCCGCCTCCACCGCCAGGCGGTTACTTCTTGGACGGCCAGACGGCGCCGGGCGCGCAGTCGCAAATTGGCTACGACGAGCGTTCAATGTCCTCCGCCAGCGATATGGAGGAGGAAGACGATGACGCGGCAAAGCTGCCCCTGGACGTTACCTCGCCGCCCACTCCGGCGCCACGCGGTCCGCTGGCCTCAGCCGCCGCTGGTAAGCGCAAGTCCGCCGGTGTCTTCTGTGATGATAATGAGTCCAAATTGGCCAACGGCCAGATGGGGGGCAATTATGCCATCCGAGCCCGTAGCCTGGACGAAGTGCAGCATCAACAGCATCACCAGCAACAGTCGCAGCAACACCAGCAACAGCAGCAGCAGCAGCCACAGCAGCAGAGCTTTCAGCACGACTACCGCAATAGCAGCAGCAACGGCAATGGTCATCCCAATGGAAATGGCAACGGCTCCGCCGGCGATCATGGCGAGCGGCTGAACGCGGACAGCGACAGTTTGGTCAACGGCAGCTGTGCCTCCAGCGAGGATCTCAACCAGACCAACAGCAGCGAGCAGGGGGAGAAGATAACCTCGGGCAGCGATGATGAGGGTGAGTGAAGTGTTCTGCTGTACACCTTAACTTTTATATAAAAGATAAAAAATATCTATAATCTATATCTTATAATATCCTTTCAGGCCAGGACGATAACTGTGCCAAGAAAAAGCATCGACGCAATCGCACCACCTTCACCACCTATCAACTGCACGAGCTGGAACGGGCCTTTGAGAAGTCCCATTACCCCGATGTCTACTCCCGCGAGGAGCTGGCCATGAAGGTGAACCTGCCCGAGGTCCGCGTTCAGGTGAGTCATCCTGCCAAGTTCGCTTTATGTCTCTTGCGAGTATCTAGCTCTGAGAGTGATTTACACCTGAACCCTGCTAATTGTGCAATCAACGTGTCTGCTGGGGGGAGGAGGAAGCGGAGCCACTGGCAGCCAGGCACCGGAAATTAAATAATTTCCGTTGGCGATTTATTTTAACGAAATTAAGTTGTGCCTGCTGGTTATCATTCCCCTTCGATCCGAAGTGCTAAAGGAGCTAGATAAGCATACATCTTAGTTGCTTGGCAGAAACGAATGGCCAGAGACTTCTAAGAGAAAGGGTAATGCATTTATTTTGAGAATAATTTAGGAACTACCTCTGGTTAGCAGAAAACGTATCTATCACCTTACTAAAAAGTTAACTTGAAAATTAATGAGAATTTCAAATATACCAAAAGGTTTTAGGATCATAATTAACACTTAAGGTACTCAGCTTTTAAAGGCACTTCCCTTTAGCTCCTTCGTTTAAAAATAACTAATAATTATATTTCCTGTACTGCTTTATTTAACAATATTTATTCCCTTACCCTGGATCTCCGATTCCCACCCCTTTAGAGCCATAATATTTGTCAAACTTTGCGCATAACTTGGCTCCAAGTGCATGGAACAATTTATGTCTCAATCGCGAAATGACAACGCCGAAAGAGTTTTCAAGTTGCCTGTGGCCCATTCAATAAGTTTGCTTTTCTTCCTTGGAGAGAATTATGCATTTTATGCGACTATGCGCCTTTTATGCTCGTAGACGCCGCGGCATTGGCAATGGGGAGCGGGAGGAAGGCGTTGTGGCAGAGGATGCCATGTCTGGCAGCCATTCGTTTCGGGTGGCAAATTGTGACGTGAACGGGCAGGGCGCCTCGAAAATTCCATTCACGGCGGTGTAGCATAAAATACGCTTAAGCAGCAGCTACATTTTGGGAGGGTAGTGGGTTCTTTCGAGGGGAAAAAAGGGTATTCAATATGGTCTGATATTACTTTGTATTAGAGAAGGATATGAACTTTACTAAGGAGAAGTTTAAGGGTTTATTTTTCATAACTCTCTTCAACAATTAACCATTTTTGAATTTATTTTAATAAATCAAGAACTTCTAAAGAGTATCTTGAGGATTTCTATAGCTCTAGATACATGCAGCTTCAAACCCTAATATTCTTTTCTATGTAAAAATCCTGTCAAAGTCCCGAGGCTGCTTAAGGACCGGGCAACTGGCATACTTTTTCCCAACCGCAGCCAGAAGTAGGAGTAAGGACACAGCTTGGGGGAGTAGGAAGGAGGGAACAGGAGGGAGCAGGAGCCACCGGTAAATGCAAAGGACATATCAAATTTCACGATTTCGTTTCGTTTCCTCGGCCGACAAATCATTTTTATTGACTAAACATTATCGTGCCCACACAGCCAGAGCAGAGTTGGCGACACTGTCGTCGCCGTCGTCGTCGTCGTCGTCGGCGTCTCCAACACAACACGGGGCACATAAATAAATAAACAAATAGCGAAAATGCCGTATGTATTTATAGGTGTATCTATAGCCGAAGCCATATAAACGGAATACAAAGGTAATGAAGCGAAATCGCATAAAAATTTCTCCTTCTGGGCCTGCTGGCCCTCATGTGTCACTTTGTCAAATTGACACGAATTCAAATTATGCCAGCAGGCACCGGGCCTCTCCGAGCTCTCCTCTCCAACCCTTTGACTCGTTTTTTCGATTTACTGGGGTGCACCAGCAGCACCATTCAGCCGCATTTCCCCCCCGCACACCTGATCCCTGTGTGTTTGTAATCGTATTTGCGGTTAGTTTGCATGAAGTTCTAGTTATCGTTTTTACTCCTTTCCTTTCTATTTTTTTGTGTTCAGCTCTTTGACTGGGCCTGGGAAATTGCTTGGTGTGCAACTCGTTGAAGGTGGAAATTTGTTTTGATTAAGTTTCCACACACACACACTCACACAGCGCACACCTGGACACACATAGGCCGGCCGAAAAGGAAATGTAACCAAAGTTGTCAGAGTTGTTTCTTTGCAAAAAAGAAAAAAAAAGACCCATCCAGCCATCCACCAAATAGAATTTCTCGTTTAGATGAGTTCATTTCGGGGCTTTGCTTTGGTCGCCCACTTTTCGTCGGTTTCCTTTTGGGAGCGCTGTCATTGCATTGTAATAGATTTGTTAAATGTTTGTTTAAAAAGTTTGATTGGATTTTGCATTTGTGTATGGCAATGCAATGAATTTCTCTGTGGCTTGTTTGATTGTTGTTTAAATGGCAATATTCGTTGACAGACAAGGCCATAAACTATCCAACTATCCGGGTCCAATTGAAATTGTGTCACTTTGTGGTTTGGCCGCCCAAAAAACGACCCTTGAACAAGGGTCTGAGCCGTGGTCTAAGCCCGGGGATTATCGGCGATGGTAACCAAAACAAAACGCGTTAAGCCGGCAAATTAAACGGCAGATTAACGCCCCAAAAAACACAGCCAGACGATCATTAACACGGTGTATCGTTGCTTCCCCTAAAGCCCCCCGGAACCTTCGGAGTCCTGAGAGCCGGAACATATGTCCGGGGAGAGATGACAATTACTTTTGTTTGGATTACTCGCTGACAGGAGAGACGAGTGCGAGGCCTTATCCTGCTCCCTTATCCGCTAGGGTTGTCTGGCGCTCAGTCAAGGGTTAAAGCCGCCGCCAGTCGACTCAATCATACGCCGCATTAGGCCGTGGGCCAAAAAGAGTTTAATTAAAACTTAATTTACCATGGAGCAAACCAAATCGAGTGGGTATGGATGGATTGATGATGGTATATATACATAAAATACATACCGACTACTGGCATGTCTTGGTTTAGTTTGGCAAATAAACATGACTATTTCCATGTGCAACGACCATTTTTATTGGGTTTATTAGCAGCAAAAATAAACAAAGATAAAAGAAACAGCAGAGGCAAAAGTTTGTGTCAATTATTTTGCATAGTCAAATGATTAAATATCGTAAACCTGTCAAAATATCCCATCGCATTCTATCCTCCGCCAGAGGCAAATAATAATCCCGTGTAATAGTTTATTTATCTGCATATATTGCTCATACGACATGTGTGACGTGACACAGACAGCCCCGGGAGCGTTGCTGTATGACGGGGGGAGCCTGAGCTCGGGCCCGTGAGGGGATGTGCATAAACAGCAAACAAATAAAAATGTCATTTCACTAACAAATAAAATAGATTTTTATTGCATTCCACTTGGGCTGCGTCTTTTGCCTTCGCCTTCGGTTTCGCCTTTGCCTTCGCCTCCGCCTTTGGATTTGTGCAGGAGTTTACATTTGGATTTCCTTCCTCGACATTTCCACATTTTTATGCTCATTTCGTTGTGTGCCCCGTTCTGGTTTCTGCTTCGATTATTTTTTATTGAATATTTACTTCAACTTTGGCATTCGTTTGCTCGCATGACCGTTTTATCGACGTAGTTGATGCCTGCCCAACCCGCAACGCTTTCGTTTTCACATGCCATAATAATAATGCATATTAGGTTCATTTGTTTAGGCCCACTCCGGGCCCCCGGCCCCATGAAATCCTATACAAATCTAATAATGAAAACGATCGCTGGTCCGACTGCCAAACAAGCTCGTTCATCGCCATCATCGGTAGCAGGAATGTCCTGTGCGGGTCATCAAATCGCATGAATAAAGTCATTGAGTGCCTAAGTAGCCTGGTGGTCCCACTGGGCAATGGAAATTGAAATTGTGGAAAAAAGCTTTTCAACTTGTTTAACTTATTGTCCGGATGGGAGTTAACCTCCGTCTCATTGGGGAGTGGCTGGGCCTTTTAAGGATATTTATTGGGCACTTGTCCTGATTTGTCCAGTGTGCCCAAAGCAGTTAATGAATGAACATTTGCATTTCTTTTCCAAGGCATTGCCGTTGATGTAATTAAATGGCAAATGAAATATGCATCGCACTCGAGCGACAGCTGCCCTCAAGTGCCGCTTGGCGTGGGCGAGGGTGGGTGTGGGTGTGGGCTGAGCAATTAACACATTATGCCACCTTGGCATAACAACAACAATAATAAGAAGCAGGAGCAGGAGCGGGAGTCGAAAGCCAGGGAAAACAAAGCCACCGCAAGGGTAAATAAATGTCAGGTCACAAAAGGTAGACCAGGTTAGAGGGGTTGCCTTGTTTTATGCTGAACGGGAATAAAATATATTTAGCCAGGGTCTTGTGTGTTACACATCTGCCGTTTATTAAAATGTATTTTGATCAACTGTCAACTAAAACAAAGAGAGCTGAAAAACACTTCCAGGCACTTGATATGATTCGGCTAATTTGGCTGACAAGTCGAAAAAGGGAGGGTGGACTTGTATTGTGTAAGGGGAAATATATATTACAAAGCAATATAAAGTATTTTACTATTTAAGAACAGGATAGAGTTTAGTAAACTATAAATAATAAATAATGGGTTTTCGAAATGTAAAACCTTGTCAAGGTAAATGTTTTCAAAGCAAGCTAATCCTTTTTTCTAATTGAACAAATTTGACTCAAAAAACATTTAAGAAAACGTTAGCTTCGAAAAAGAGCACACAAAATCCGGCTCCCCACAGAAGTTTGCCGCTTTCAATTAACCCTCATTAGAAGCTCGACTCACAAAGGGCTTTCTTCTGCCGATCGGCGGGACACGCCCACGCCGAATCCGTGTCGCAATTAATTAAACTTGAAAGCCGCAGAGAAGAGCAGAGATACCGGGAGCCAAGGAGCCGGGAACTGGGGATTCGGAGGATGATGACGACGCAGTTGCCGCACGGCTCAAAGAAATTCCAACAGTTGGCGGCAGCTGAAGGGAGACCGAGGCCGGAGATGCCGGAGGATCTTTGGCTAAAGACCACATTGTCGGCATCGTTTTTATTTGTTTGCAATGGCATCCAATTTCATTCTTTTATGCGACTTATTGAGTTTGCTCTGTGTGCCGCTATCTCCGCATTCGGGTCCTGGTCCTGGTCCTGGTCCTGGTCCTGGCCCGGCCAAAGGGTGTTGTTGTCTCCAGTGTCTGAGCCTGGGGCAGAGTTGAAAGGCTGCCTACTACGTCGCCGCCGCTAACGCTGCCTTTCATGTGAAGTTCGCGTTTGCTTAGCGCACATCCAGCGCATCCTTGCCGTTGCCGTTTAAGCTGCGAAACGTGTCCTTGTGCTCGCTACTCGTATTTGCTTAGCCAGGACTTTGGCTACGATTGCGCTTTTCTTCCGGCTAATAAAGTCTGAGTTTTGGGACACGTGCTGGGGATTTGTTTTAGTTTGGGTTCGCTTGGCTCAAATTCACCGTAACCTGTCAACACATTTCAATATAAATGCATAAATCAAACGGAATGAAATTATAAATCATATCACCCCTGGCTGAGGGCAGAGGTCGAAGGTGGTTGCAACCCCCGGACGTGCGGGCCTCACTTGACGTCGCGAAAGCGAGGATTGCTTTGCTCTCAGCAACTCCCCCTCGGGCAGAGTAAAATATAAACCAATGTAATCAAGCGAAGACAATTACAATTACAATGAAATTATTTCCCATTTTGTCAGGGCTTTTTTTTATGGTAAATTACTTTTGGCAAGGTCCTTGGATCTCTGAGAAAGCAGCCGGGAGAGCAGCTGCTCTCGACTGCTCCGAGTGTCAAGTGCACGAAGGGGGGTGGGATTTGTTGTTTCGGAGTGCCAGCACACACCCCTCCTGGCTGACGATGAAAACGTTATGAATATTATTCAATTTTGACGCCTAAATGCTTTGTAATGAGTTGCACATCTGTTCGCTTCGGCGGAGTCAAAAGGCAACAACGGGAACAACAACGGGATAAAGGATGAAGAGCGGGTGTGCTTTCGGGCATTATGTTTTTATTGCATTACAGCCCCCGAGTCAGATGTCAAGGATGCACTCAATCCCAGTTTACAGTTTCGAGCGGGCTTCAATCAAGACTTTGATTTCGGATTGTGTAATCAGTGCCGCCCGGGCCTCTCCACTCTCATCTGCATCCGATTCCTCTGCGCTGTCAGTTTAAATGAGCCCCGGGCTTAAGTTGTCAAATTAGCAGCCACAATAGCAGCCTCCAATTGCGATCCAAAGTCAATCAAAAGAATGCCCGGGCCCAGAGAAATGGGAATTTCCGAATCGAACTCGGGGAGACAGGTAGAAAAAATAAAGAGGGGACCGTCACGCAGGCATGTGTATCGCACGATACACAAGGAATTGACTTAATCAGCTTTATATAAATGCTTATTTTTGACAACGCTCGCGGGGGTGAGAGCTCACTCGCTCGCTCCATATCCACATACGCTAATTATGGCAGGCTCAAGCCGCTTATTATAATTTCAGACATCATATTTATTGGGGGCCACGGCCACAAGAGGGAACTCCTCCTCCTCCGCTCGGAGGTCGCTTTTCTGCTTTTAATTAATTCCCGCTGCCTGCTAATTGGTTTTATGCGTTTCCCAAACAAGTTCCTACTGCGACTGCATAAATCACAAAACACTTAAACAATTTTCCGAGCTCTGGCCTCGTCCGGTTGTTCACGTTGATTACGTGCTAATTAATCACCTAAACAAATTTTCGCTTCGGCTGGCAGGTGGAATAACAATAATAACAATATTATTTTCGAGAGCACGCAAATTATAATTAAGCTATCAAAGGGGGACACAAAAGTTTGAATACAGCCCCCGAAAACTATGCCGGAGCATTACACGGAAGATAAATCTATAGAGTTATTGCTTTTAAAATAATATTTAAAAAGCTGTACATAGTATAAATATTTTATATATTATTAGGAAATGATGTTTTAGCAAGAAAACGTGTAGAAGAATGTACATAAAATTAATAAAGAACACTAAGAAGAAAAAACAAAGGCACCTAGAGATTGACAGGTATCTAAAGAGTCCTTTTTTGTTTTGAATTTGCTAAAATCACACGCTTTATATTAGTATTTTTTAATTATATTACTCATTTTTATACCTATATCCTTTAGTTTACTTTAAAATGTGTCTTTTTAGGTTGCTGTTAATTAATTTGTTAATTTTTTTAAAGATTCCAATCACCTTTCTTGAATTATTTCCATGCTTGAAGCATAACTGAAAGTATTCTTTCCCTCGTTTAATATTCCCAAACAAATACTTTACTTAACTTTGTGCAGTGCACCTTTATTAATATATATTTTTCCCTTAAAATTATTCAAATTGAGCATGGCAACTCGGTTCTACGCCGAACCCATACTGTCACCGTGGTTCCCCTAGGGCCCTCGACTGTTGCAAATTAAAAATGCGTCAACAGAAATTTGTCCCTGTGGCAGGAGCAGGACCAAGGACCAAGCAAGCGCCGAGCAACCCCGCCAGGAGCTCCGTATTTGTCGTCTCTTGTAGCCGATTTAACTGCTTATTAACTGTGCGTGCGCTCGTTCCTTTCGCTCCGAATGCTGCCCGGCATGTCAGCGAGTAAATAAATAGCTAATTAAATACAGGGTGCCACGTGTCTGCGCACAAACACGCCCCGGCAAACATACCTCCCTCCGGACGGCCGGAGCTTGGAACAATTGAAATCCGAAGGAAACCCGAGCCCCTGATCGAGTGGGTGTCGTCGGATTGGCATTTGGCGTTCAGGCGAGCGCCTTTCCGACTTTTCTCACAGTGACATTTGAGGCGGAGCAGGGCAGCCAGGTCTGCGGCTGTCACAGAATCAAGATTTGTCGCGTGTTGGGCCTTCGATTACAGGACTCTCGGTGGAAAAGTAAAACTGTAATTAGCGGCAGTCGGTGAGGGAGTGCGATGAGCTGACAAGGCGGATCTGAGAGTGTGAAAGCAGGATATAAGCTGTAAAGGACAACATCTCTAGGTTGACTATTATGAGAGCTTCAAGGCGGAATTTCGCTTTTCATTTCCCAGATAATAGATTCTTTTTATTTAATCAGACTTATTGATAATATCTTCGAGGCATCTTAATGGAAGTCCTCTTTAAATTAAAAGCATTTCCACTCTTGCTTCTCCTTCTAAATCCTTCCTCTCATCTCCTGACAGTCTCCTACTTTCAAGGACCAAACGGCGGCATCGAGTGTAAATCAATACGCTTGTCGGCTCTTAAACTAATTAAAACATCTTGCGGATTGTGGCCGTCGTCAAAGCTTTTGTCTCCGCTCTAATTTGCCCTGAATCGCACAAAGCAAGCGAAACAGGATGCCCGAGACTCTGGCTTAGCTACCTAAGAGTCCTCCCTCTCTCTCGCTCCTTGTGCCGGAACTAAAAGCCAACAATGGAATAAAAAACATGTCATAAACTAACAGGGCAAGGACTCCATGCTGCGGCATTGTCCATCCCAGGTCGGGCTGGATTTATGACAGCCCCTGGATTGAATTGAATCCCAACCGAATGCTTCGTGTGTCTGTCGCTGTCTGGAAGCCGGGAACGGGGACAGCCATATAATTAGGCTCCCCTAACCAGGATTTGAGGAATTTTTTTAATTGAATTAAAGCTTGCGCGAGGAGCGGCACGGCGTTCCCATGCACGGCATATGCATTTGCTTTATTACCTTAGGCGCCGCTATCAATATCCTTGAACGCAACGGGTTGTCCTGCCCCGAACCTTGCCAGCCTCGCCCCTCGGGGCCTCGGCCCTCGGGGTCCCCTAATTGCAGGACTTGCTGGGCTATATTTTCGCTTTCCATGCAATTAAATCGCCTATCGCCAACGAGAACCAGCTCAAAGTGCATTCGATGGCATCGGCTTTTCAATCAATTTGATTGAATCGCATGACAAACAGGCGGCACTGGGATAATTATAGTCCTGTCGCTGGCAAAATGATTATGCCATGGCATAATAGCGACTAGTAAGCAGATCGGACAAGCTGATTTCAGGTGACCCCCCATTGGGAGATATTACGGATAACGTGGCTAAATCTGAATTATACTCATATACTTTTCAGACATAAATCTGTATAAAGTCCTAGTGAGAGTTAAGAAAATATTATAGACTATTATAGCTATCCCTTTAATTTCTACTTTGCTCATTTTGTATAAGGTTGAACAGAGTTATGTTTAAATTCAAAAATATATCAAAAGCATTTATCTAAGATCGATAGCAATTAGCATTTATTTTTATTTAATTTATAATTAATTTATTCTTCTTGTTACAGTTTATATTTACAACTAAATTATAATACATTCTTGTATTTAATTCCAACAATAAAAATAGTTCACTTATTCCAATAGATTTAAAAGAATATCGATTTATCGTACGTATATCGCAAAGTTTAAATTCGATTTTGGATCTATAGAAATTTTCTGTTATTTTAACTGTAGTAAAACGTATTTAAAATGAACGAAATTAAAGATTTTTAACAATATTTTATCCGAAAACCTTGATATATTATCTAAACTAGATTTCAAATACTTATTCCTAGAACGTTTAAATTGCCTTGCTACATAATTTCCTATATGTGGTCATTCTCAAGTCTTGAAACCCATTTGTTCCCCACCGCAGACCCAAACATCCTGCCCCAAATCGGAAGTATGAATAAACCAACAATATATACTTGTGCCTCTGTGTAATATCAAGTCGAACTGCAACAATCCAACAAGCCGCCCGTCTAACCAACCACCAACCACCCCGCCCACACCTACCGCCCACCCGCCGCCCCTCTACAAGTTGCAAACAGTTTTATTAAGCTGCTGAAGCTCTTGTGTGTTAAAAGTCAATTTTCCAATTTGCAAACTGTCAGAAACATTCGAAAAGCAATTTCTGCCACACGGCGAGTGAAAGAGAGGGTCGTTTCTGGCCGAAAGAGAAACGGAGAAGGAAAGAGAGAGCGACAGAGAGAGAGAGGGAGAGAGACTGGGCGCAAGGGAGCACATTGCGTATACGCCTTGTATGCTGTGTGAGTTACTTCTACTTCTATGTGGGGCCATTCTTTCCTCTTTCTTTCTTTTTTTTTTTGGGTGGAACGACACTTTGCGGCAGAAGTTTTCCAATAAAACGGCAAAACTTTGCTGCGAACAAAATTAAAGAAGACGACAAGGAAAATGGTAGAATGACATAGCCAGAGGAAGAGCGAGATGATGATGTTAAAGAGGGTTTCCACGGGGGGTTGTGGGATGATCATCATCATCGTCGTCATCATCATCATGGTGGCGCTGGTGCGGGGGGTCGCAAATTGTTTGCTGCCAATGTGAAGTTTATGAAAAAGATTAAAGTTGAAAAGTGGTTGCCTGATGGGGCACGGGGCTGTGTGGATGGGGTGTGTTCTTGTGGTGAGTCGCGTGCTCCACATGAATGCCAAATTGCTGCAGGCCTGCTCGATAGGGGGTGGACTGGGTGGTGTGGGTGGTTTGAGGCCAGAGCCGGCTAAATGTAGCAAAATTGAAAATGGCTGAAAATGGGGAGATGCCGGGTGCCCTGTATACATATGTATGCGAGCGAGTGTGTCTGTTTGTATTTGTGTCTACGGGGTGGAAAATTGAGTTTGGTCCATGTCATGGCGAATGGGGGCGGGACAGCGGGCACGGCATCAAGAGCCAAAGATGAAAGCAGACAATTTTGCCAACTTTCGGGTGGATGAAAGTGGTGTGGTTTTGGGGTGGTGTTGTATGGTGTGGGGGGAGTCGAAGTTCATAATGATGATTGTGGGCGTGCCACCCGCCATCTGCCCGAGAGAGAAAGCTTTCTCCCGTGCTCTCTCTCTCCCTCTCTCTTTTTTCCTCTGCCTTTCCCAAGTGGGGGATTTTCATTATGGCGCGCCATGAATGGAAATTACCAAATTGATTTTGATGATTTAATTAAAATGAAGAAGCACAAACTCAAATTATAACAGCCAGCAAACTCCGTCTCTTTCTTTCAATCTCCCTGCAGCTCTCTCTTTCTGTCAACCATCTCGGGGGGTATGAATGTGTATGTGTGTGTGGCAGCATGAGGAGTCAAATGTGGCCTAAAGCTGCTAACTTTAATTTATTTTCTTCGTACAGATTTGAGAGACAGGAAATTAGACTTTCTAAATGGGATTCCAGCCTGATGGAGCAAGGGAGACGGAAGGGAAGGGAAGGAAAGCAGCTTTTGCCATTTTATTATTGTTGTCTGTCTACTCTACTAATTGCTATCCGACAGATAGTCGAAGATAATCAAGGAAAGTCTCTAATTGGAACGGATTTGATTGCCTCTAGTTGGGCTTCAAAATGAGCTTTCGATAGTTATTAGATAACATTTTAAAAGGGATCGGATATTTTTTGGAAAATTCCGATAGAAAATATTGTTGGACTGTTAAGTCTTAATTCACTATTTACTTTCGTTGTGAGAGAGCCTCTATTACAAGATTATTTATATTTAAATATTTTATATTTGAAAAATATGGGCTTTAGGTCTTTATAATATTTTATTTATATAAAAATGAGTTCAATTAGTTTCAGATCTAAACTTGTGTCAATTTCGTATAGGTTTATATTTTTGTGTAATTTATTTTTTAACAGCTGTTAATTTTTATAATTAGTAGACTAGATTTTCTTATCGACTTTAAAATCGTTTTACAAAAAGTGTATAAAGTCGTAATCCATTTCGTATCGTTTTTTTTTCTTATTTTTATGTTTTGGCAGTTTCTTTCCGAAAAACTAAAATGATCTGAAAATACCTTGTTTTTTTTTATATATATATCTATTTAGTATATAATATTAATAATTTATATTTTTGTTCAATGAAACGACAGCTAAAATTTGAAAGGTTCATGTAAAAAACGAAAAACTTCATAATTTTAGTTTTAACTGCTCTTGAGATTATCATTATTTAGTAGAAATTAAATATAAATGTATTATATTGGGACAAAGTATTTCTAATACTCAAATCCTCCATTAATTTTCCTACAATTTCAATGCTCCTATATCCTTAACGAGGGTATTTTTAATTAACGCATTTCAAATAGAATTTTCCGACTGGCAAATTTGTTTTGCAAATCACTTTCGGGGCAACGAAAATAATTTTACGCACCATTATCTTTAATTAAAGAGCCGCAGAGAGACTGAAACCAGAGCACACGCATACACAAGCACGCGCACGCACACACAGGCGACACACACACACACACTTAGGGTAGCTTGTATGCTTGGTTGTTTATGTACTTGCGGCAGGAGCAGCAACCAGCAAAAACAACATTATTTCAGGGTAATGAAATTTCCATCAGAAATAATTTCTTATTAATTTGCGCAAATTGCATTTAATTACTTTGAGCGTGGCAGCGCCAGAAAGTGGGTAGCAAGGGGGACGGATGGGTGGTAATGGCCCACCCTGCGGCAATGGAAACTTTCCCTAGACGGCTCTGGGCTCCTCCGCTCTCCACCCTCTCCGCCCTCTTCCCTGACTAGCTCTGCCACTAATTAGACAGCCACACTCATACACACTCATTGTTGCGATAATTCTAATTAGAGCCAAGGCAACTAATTGAATTTTATTTTATTTCCTTCGTTACCTGGCGCTGTGTGTCTGTGTGAGTTGCTCAGCCATTTTGTTTGCCTGTCTCTGTGTATGTGTGTGTGGGGGGGGAGGGATATCTCTTTTCCCTGTGTCTGTGTGCGTGAGTTGGAGTTTTCATTAACAATTTCCCGTTGGCCGCCATTTTGCTTTTTGTCTTGTTCGGCTCTCTCTTTTGGGGCTCTCGCTCGTTCTCTTTGGCACCGCACACAGCTTCTGCTGGCGCTATTAAGCCCATTCAGTTTTCTAATTACGCTTTGTGCTTTTCCTCGAAAGGTTTTTCCTGCTCCCTGCAGACGCTTAGCGCCTGATTAAATTAGCGCGTTTCTTGTCAAGTGATTAATTTAATTGCCCTGCAACCCAATTAGCTCACACTCTTGCTTCTTCGCTTATCGTTCTTCCAGGTGTGGTTCCAGAATCGCCGCGCCAAGTGGCGTCGCCAGGAGAAGTCGGAGAGCCTGCGTCTGGGGCTGACCCACTTCACGCAGCTGCCCCACCGCCTGGGTTGTGGTGCATCCGGTTTGCCGGTGGATCCCTGGCTGTCGCCGCCCCTGCTAAGCGCATTGCCAGGTGAGAAGAATGTCCTTGATTACATATATCGCAGGAAATTGAA
This sequence comes from Drosophila seguyi, assembly GCA_008042675.1. Taxonomy (NCBI): domain Eukaryota; kingdom Metazoa; phylum Arthropoda; class Insecta; order Diptera; family Drosophilidae; genus Drosophila; species Drosophila seguyi. The sequence continues at coordinate 289,413 of VNJU01002916.1, read as the reverse complement.
GAGCCCAAGTGTAAAATTGAAAAGTTAACTTATTGTTTTAAAAAGAAGAAATGTTTCTTATTTTTTTACTTTATTTTAAAAGGAAAATTTGCTATTGTTTTTCTTTGTATATAAGAAGTCTTCTTACTTTTTGTGATTCTTCTCCATGTTTAAAAAAATATAAATTTATCTTTTTAATAAAGACAATCCCCAAAAGAAATATAATATAAAAATAGAGTTCGTCTAAGCTACACTTGGGATATCTAATTTCTGTCTCTTTAAATATAATCTAATTATGTACCTTCCCTCTTCTTCCCACAGGCTTCCTCTCGCACCCGCAGACGGTGTACCCCAGCTATCTGACGCCACCGCTGAGCCTGGCGCCCGCCAACCTGACCATGAGCAGCCTGGCGGCCATGGGCCACCATCATGCCCACAACGGTCCACCGCCGCCCCCACACGGCGGTCATGGGGGGCATGGTCAGCCGCAGCCACCGCCACCGCCACCACCACCCCACGGAGTGCCCCATCCGCATGCCGGTCACCATGTGGTGCCGCTGTCGCACCTCTCGCCGCATCTGGCACGCATGTCACCGCATGCAACGTCTCTGGGCTCGCCGCACCACGGAGTGAACCCCCTGAGCACGCCCCACCACAGCAGCCTGCCGCCAAGCTCGACCTCTACGACCGCTGCCGCCGCTGCTGCTGCAGTGTCGTCCTCGCAGTCCTCCTCCTCCTCCGCCTCGCTGGAGTGCAGCGGTCCGGACGTGTGCATGTCGCCGCAAAACCTGAGCATCGGCAATGCGGACTCCAATGGGGAGGGACGGGACCTTAGCAGTGACCTGGACGCCGGAAGCAGCAGCAGCAATCCGGGCAGCGGCCTGGACAAGTGCGCGGCCAGCGCCAATATCGAGCTACTGGACGTGGGGCGGGACAGTCCACCGCCGCCGCCCACGCCCAAGCTTTCAGCGACGCCGCCGGCGGACATGCGGAGCAATTCGATCGCCACGCTGCGGATCAAGGCCAAGGAGCACCTGGACAACCTCAACAAGGGCCTGGTGTCCATGGTCTAGTCGAAGACGCCGAGGCTGGCGGCTCCCGAATCCTGGCTCCAAATCAAAATCATTCCCCTCCCCCCTCCAATATCATCTTCTAGGTGTGTTCTAAGTTTAGTGAATTTCGTGTTGTGTAAGAGTTCATTTCGGAGCCCGTTTCTTGTGTCGTTAACTCAACTCATGTGCAAAGCGTATTTGTAAAATTTCAATTACTTCAAAGACAAAACGGCTGAAGAAGAAATCTATTCCTAAAGCATATTAGCACAAAATAAATATAAAAAGTTTTAGCTCAAATGTTAAGTGATTTATTGGGAGGTTAATTAAAAGGGGAAGTGATGAAAAGGTAAGACTTATTGGACTCATTGGAACTAGAAGGATACTTGAACAAAACTGGATACTATAAATTGTAAAGAACTTGGAAAGGTTGTAAAACACTTGAAGTTTGAAGTTGCTCATTATTATTACTGCTTCATAAATTATCACATTCCATATACAAATAAAATAAACCACAAAATCATAGTTTCTTTCTCAAGTCTTTGATAACTCCCAAGAGACCTGTTCAATTACCAGGAGAGCTAATCAGACACGAAAATTTTGGAGGGGGTGTGGAAGGCCATCAATAACCCAACTTGTCGGGGCAATTATGAGAGCTTATCGGCTCCGTTGATCGGCTGCTTAATGACTTGATTAATAAGAAAATCGGGAGACATTGAGCAGAAAACGCTGACAAGCAGTAATTAAATGCAATTAAAAAGGACTAAATACACTGCAAACAAAGGACCCGCACGGCGAGAGAGTGGGGTGAAACAGGTGCAGTAGCCGCAGTTGAATCTAATAAAGTAACGAATAAAATTATAATTGATTAACGCCGCGGGCAATTAAAATGCAAGCATGTTGCCCCCGACAGGGGGTCCTTTCACTAAAATACGTACATGTTTCGGACATGAAAGCATATCCCACATGAGCGTTACAATTTGCTCGAAGGACTCGGCGCAATGATAATTGCCCGCAATTACATCAGGGCGCTTATCACACGCACAACATCTAGCCGGAAAAATCTCACCCAAATGCATGTGAAGCGACCAACATGGGAAAAGAAAACTCTACGTTTACAGTGAAATTGTCGAGGGAAATGGAAATGCTGGTCACTTAGTGGCGGGCGAGCGTTTAGGGTCAGTTTAATGACAATTGCGACCGCGCAATGGCCAACGATACGAGGTTACTGTTGGTGGATTCAAAGCAGCAAACAGCCAGGTCATTTAATACAAAAATAAAAAGGTTTTAAACTGATTTGAAATTGTTGAGGGAAATACAATTAGGTTTTATGATTTTCATTACAAGGTAATGGATGAAGCCCATGTGTATATAAGGCAAAACACCTTGAATTGGTCTTGACTTGCTTGAAAAAGTTGCTAATTAGCATTTAAGGTAAAGTATTCGAAGAGAGGAGAAGCAAATATTAATTTAAGTAAATATTTATGGCAAGTGGGCTATGCACATGATGTTCCAGTTCTGCTAAATTCACTGAAGACCAAAAAGGTCTATTCAGCAACACAACTTATTCGTGGAATTACATAATTTAATTAAAAATTGCTTATTCGATTTATTTTTAAGATAATGGCTAATAAATTCATTTATGCTACTTAATTTAAAAACTTACGTACACTAACGTAAAAGTTAATCCATTTTATTTAATGCAATTTAATCTAAGCTACTTTAAAATAAAAGTACAGTCAAGTAAGCTCAAGCCAAAAGAAGTATCTGCATGTAAAAATAACTTATGATCCAATAAATTTAAAAATTCCCTCTAAATAGCAGTGTTCAAATACTACAGTTTTTTTTATTAAACATAAAATATTTTATTTTATTTCCAAGCTGCCCAGTGGCGCCATAAATAATTTAGTACGCCATTGTTAGTTCATTTTCCGTCCGACTTTGAACCAAACATCATTTTCTACATGACGTCAAACGTGGCGCTCTTGCTATTTTAATATAATACAAAAAGACTATAAAAATATTTACATAATTAATACAAATCATAATTATTTTAATAAAATAAATGTAAATATTTTTCGTCTTTCTTTGCTTGCTATACAAATTAAAATAAAAGTTTACTTTAAAAAAGTCAAGTAGAACATCAAGATTACATTTGACTTTCCACTATAGCCAGCTAGCGGAGAGATGGGACATCCTGTTGCAAGACTAGCCGAACAGAGGGAGCCACAGTTTAATTTTCAAGGAAGAAAATCAAAATAAAATGTTTAAATAATTTAAATAAAATCAGTATCAAAAATGTAAGTTCCCCATGAGTGCTTTTCAAGAACAATTTCTCTCCCCCCTGCTGTCAGCTGTCAGAATGTTAATTATCCGTGTGGGGAAATGCATCCGGGGCAATGCACTTCCCACTTCCACCTCCCCCACTTCGGGGCAAAAACTAATATACATTTATAGATCGCTCACTGATTGAGTGATGGGCACATTGAGAGATGGCCGAACCAACCCCAGAGATCGGGCTGAGCATGAATCATCTAGAGGAGCAGCAGCAGAAATACTTAGGTGGTGCCAAGTGCTCGCCATATAAGGCATAAATGCGATCGAAAGGGGATTCACATGTGTGCCGCCACCGTTGAGGGTGGGGACTATGACGAACCAAAAATACACATTACAAATGAAATAAAAATGCGAATGCTCCGTCGCCGGCACAAGTGCAAGCCAAAGTCCAACTGAATTGAACTTGAATAAAGTGCTCGCTGGCAGGCGACAGCAGAAGTCGAATCAAGAATCCCCCAAATTATGGGGGCGAGGGTTCTTCTGGGGGCGGTTTTTGGAGCAGACAGCGACAAGTGTTCCACGCCAAAAGAGAGAGAGCACCTAAAAATAGGAATTGTCAAAAACCACCGAGTCCGAGTCCAAGTGGATGCTGTCTAGGGAAAGCGCTTCCCATGGCCATGCGTGGTCCGGCCCAAGCGGAAGCTGCCTGGCATTGGGCCTCCAATTTCTCTATGTCCGCTTATCTATATGTCTATATCACAATTGTACTTTAATTAAAGACACATCGGATACACACACACACACAGCCTGAGATATATATCTTTCCGATTCCGCCCAAGACATATCGCATATTGACGACATACAGCTGATCGCGCCCGTTTGGTCGATGATGAAAGCGTTGGCGCTATTTTCCTTGTACTGTTTTCTTTTTTTTCTTCTTCACCCTCTAATTTTCTACATTTTTTCCGATATATATTTTTGTTGTTTTTCCTATGCGCTTGCTGCTTCTGTTTCGTTTTCGTTTCGTTTCGCTTTCGTGTATATATAAAATAACAATGTTAAAAATAAATTCATCCAAACGAAATGAAACCAGCGGCAGAACCGAAATTATTGAACAACATTTTCTCTGATTATGATTGTTGTTGTGCGGGTGTGTGCGCCGATATGTGGGTGTGGGTGTGTGCCAGTGTGTGTTGGTGCTGGTGTGCTGCAAACTGAGCAAAATCCGTTTTAGAGCACACCATAAATGTCCGCGTCACTTTTGGTTGTTGTTCCGCCGCTCACTCGCACAGCCGATATATGCCATGGATTTTTCTTTGGGTGACCCAAAGGCAGGAGGAAAATCATAGGGGAAACCTAAGGGAAATGCTTGAAAATCCCTTGAAATGAAGATGAGGCGTATGAGCAATGTTGTGCTTTTTGTCAGTGCTACCATGGGGTATAGCATATTTTACAACTTTTCTATTCTAAAAAGTCTTAACTGTGACTCTTTTTATAATAATTGTTAAGTCAATAAATATTTCGGTATCTCACATCTATATCATAGCATTAACGCAAGGATTTATATATCGATTTTCACGAAGTCCTGAAAAATGCTTTTGAATTTTTACAAACCCATAAATGACATATTATTAAACAATATCACCCTCCATCTTTGAGCATTCCATGATTCATATCTAAGTGGTTTTTGGGTCCACCCAAATCCCCCATGAATACTCATTTAGAAATGGGGAACATATGCACGGATTGCCGTCGACCGATATTGCTCTCAATTCGGCAGCATGAAACACCGCCCCATCTCGGTGTTCTTGAACGGTTCTCTGCGCGCCCTGGAGGCGGTACTGCGTACAGTGCGGCGGACTCAGACTAAGCAGCAGATATATTGAGCGACCTATAGATATGGGAAACAATACTCGATGGAGCGCATATCCGAAAGTATTTCGGTCTGGCCAGTGGAGACAGCTAGCGACAGATGTATTTGCGGATTCGATATAGCAATTTTTTGGGCCTTGCATATAGACTTGGCCACTTGTCTGCCTTTGGCGACGACCACAGGCCGATTGCAGGCAGCACGTGAATGACTAAATATTAAATTATGGGTTCGCTAGTGTCTGGGGAAATGGCTCTGCTGAAATTCGATAGGATTCGCCTTAAATGCGCCCCATGGAAAATTCCATGCTGCCATCTCCAGAGTGGCAGGCCTCTGTGTATCCATCGCGGGGATACTAAAAATAAACCTCGCCTGCACCACTCCAAAACCCTAACAATCGGGAAATCTTTTCCCTGGCCATTAACACAAATTAATGCATTCCAGAAATCACAATCTGAATCGAAATTGTGTGTTTATATGCGTTCGCCTGACCTGATTTCAGGCTGCACTGGGATTTGAAACTGGAACTGGAACGGGGAGTGGGATCGCCAAGTGGCCAGGCAAAGTGTCGGGTCGGAGTGGCAGATGAGTTTGTGGCAGCTGCTGGACGGTGGTCAGTGGAACTGGAGCTGTTAATGCGCTAAACAAATCAATGGTCATCGATTGTGATTAGGCCTATTAAGGGATTGTGGGCAACCCTTTATGCCCGACCCTCCTTTGCCCCCTTTGTTTTCCCATCTTGTTTGTGTGCGCGCCTGCGAAAATCCAATAAATCCTGAAATGCATGTGGCAAACTAATTTGAAATTAATTCACACAGAGAATCGGGGAAAATAATATTCATTCAGCACCCCCGCCAATGCCCAAGCCACTTTGATCAACTCTGTCAATTGCCAAATTGGCAACTTAATAAAAATTCCGTTCAAATTCATGGGAATCCGGGGCATTTTAATCGTGCAAAAATGGGGTGGGCCCGGGGCCAGTTTTCCCAGTTTTCCCAAGCAGTTCGCAATCCGAAATCCCTCATCCACCATCATGTACGGGCCCTTGTTGCCTTGGCTCTGGGCGGAACGCCGGCTCCATCCTCGCCTTTCATCGCCATCGTCTGTGTGCATTCCGCTTGAGCTGTCAAATGCGCATCGCAACAGTATCCCTCCTGAATCTGAATCAGAATGTGAAGCCGAAGCCAAAGCCAAAACCTCATCCTCATCCTTATCCTCGTCCTCGTCCTGCGACTGTGTGATGTGGTGGCCACTTTTTGTCACCCAAACCTTTGCCGGCTCAATTGCAATTTGTTTTCGTTGATTCCCAGCCTCGACCTCGGCTCGGTGTTTGTTTAGGCCCTTGGTGTGGGTCTGTGTGGGGGTGATTTTTTGGGAGCAGCACATTCTCGCATTGGGTAATTCACAAATGAATCCCTTTAGTGCTGGCAATTGGCGCACGTGCACTAAAACAACAAGGCGGAATCGCTGCCAGGATACGTGGTCATTATTAAAATTCCTTGAACCTCCGCCACTACTGGTGACATCCGCACCTTCAATGGTATTTTTCTTCGCTCCAACGAGTGCACACTGCGCTGGCCTTTATTAAATTTTGATTTAGCCATTTATACAATCTATTTGCAATTGGCTTTATTTTCTTTATTTTCGTGCCAACGGGCAAAGTTTGGCTTTGCCATTTGACTGCCGCTGCCCCGAGGGTCCTTCCTAATGGTGCCACCGGTGGTTGCTGGGATATAAGGTCGGAAGACAATCATGGTCTGACATTGATCTACATTTAATTAACTCTGATTTAACAGCTGAGCTGTTACTTGTCGTAGACGACAGTGAAAACGAGATTATAAAATGAATGGCAGAGAATAATTAAGACATCTGCAAGTTTAAATTATAAAATCTAATGTAAACAGCCTTTTTACACCTTTAAAATTTGCAGGTATTATCATTTTAGGCAGAAGCAACAACAGCCACGTAAATCCAGAAATGTCCAATAACAAAGAATAAATCAACAAGAGTTAAAAATTTCAAACAATTTATTTATTTAGAATATTTAAAAACCTTATAAAGATTTAGTAATCTAACAAAAACGAACACAAAAATTAAAATTATAATTTTTCATTGGAATACGTTATGATGCTTTAAAGCTTTGATTACAAAAATATCATTTAATTCTTATTTAATAATACAGCACAAGTAACAATAAGAAATATCAACAATATTATCTTAAATAAAAATAAATAATAATAGATATTTAAATGTAATATTTGGCTACAAAATAATGCATCTAAAAATAATATTCAATAATAAAAGTTTCATTTAAAAAATGTTATCTTACATTTTCATTCTTATCAGTTTTATTATAATTAAATTTTCGCATACAAAATACCACATCAATGTAATGAATGGAGTGAAAAATATTTTATTATAGTTAAATATTATTATTATTAGAAGTAAAATAAATAAATATTTATCCATAATTTTTCAAATAGAAAGTAATAAAGATATAATAAAGATATATTTTATTTTATTTGTGGAATCTTATTACACATACATTTCAAATATGAAAAATGTAAACTTGTATGATAGTTTTAAAAAAGTTTATTTTATCATATGATTAGAACTTGTATGTCCAAAAATAATCATAAGCTTTTTAAAGTTATATTATATATTTTTAAACATTAAAATATATAAGAAAAACTTTTATTAATGTGCAAAAATGTAATTTACATTTTTGGAAGGGTAATATCGTTTTAAAATAATAAATTAGAAAATTATCTTAATTATTTTGTAGAGCGTTATCGATGAATAATCTGCACATGGATTTTTAAAGTAAGAGAACTCATGCCTATGAAAGTTCAGGATTTTTAAATCGTCTATGTGTTTTTAATTTAAGTTTAACTTTTGCAAGATAACTATATATTACTTTAGTATGCAACCAGTACAAAATAAAATGCTTCCCTTTTTAATATGTTAATATATTTTTTCTAAGAACACCATTTTCTTTTGTATTAAAAAAAGAATTTTTGGAAATAACTCTTTCTGTTAGTGTACACTTAAAATAGATAAAACGAAATTTAAATTTTTTGTTTAATATAAATTGATTTATTGTCGTCACAGGTGAAATATGATCTCATAGAAAATTATGATTTTTTAAAAACTTAGTTTTAATATTGATAATTAAATGTTAGTTTATTTTGGTAAAGTTTTTTTTTTCTAATTTTAAGTTATGCATTCGGCAATCATATTGATTCAATCATGATATATGTGCCCTAATTTTTGATATGGCAGCCCTGGAGGAATGTTATGTTTGTTGTCACCTGAGCTAATTATAGCCCAGACTAAAAATATTCGTCAAATACTCGTTCATCCTGCTCTTGGTAGACTCACACAATCAGAATAAAAAATTTGGCAAATTTTAAAAATCCAGGGATTAGTCATTCCCATTGCCAAAACTGAAACCCCTTTGGAGGGCCTTATTGTTTATATATATAATTATATGTATGAAGGAAGAGCATATACATATTCTTGTACATTTGGCCTCGGCCAGCTAGAATTTAGCGACATCGAAATCCATTTGTTTTTCCATGTAGTAAAGGCATTCTATAGCAACCAAATCGTATATATATATTGTGTGGATATAGAAAAAGTCGGGTGAAATGTGCGAGTAGAACGATTGTGCCATAAAACGTAAACATGCCCCACTTAGTTGCTGCCCAAAAATAGACTCCACCGAACCTAATTTAAATGGGAACCCTGCAAAGCTGGTAGCCCTATATCGCTTAACCCCCCCTATGACCGGGTCCCTGCCGACTTGTTGTATTTTTGTAAATAAACAATTAGTTGAATTAATGCCCATTACAAGGGGCGTGGGCGTGGGCAGATCTCGATCGGGAGAGAACCGAGAGCGCAATGAGAAATATGACCAAAAATAGAAATGGAAGGCACAAAGGTGCAAAGGCTGGGAAAAAAACAAAAAAAAAATTATATAGAGATGCGATTTGACTACGACGACTCTACATACATAGATATATAAGTATGTACGTATCGAAAATAGAAAATGAATTTATTACGACATGAGAAAAACACGAAAGTTATGAAAACAACGAGGAATACGAAAAAATAGAACTCAAGAATATATCCCCCGCCGACCCAAAAATCCAAAGATATAGTCGGAAAAGAGAGAGAGCAGGAGAGAGAGAGAGACAGCCGAAGAGAGCGAGCTGGAGGCGCCGCCTTGCCTTATA